>VXBX01004221.1:1818629-1834556 GCA_013400415.1 Scytalopus superciliaris | reverse complement strand
AAATTGTGAATAAGGTTGGTGCGAGAACACAGCCTTGTTTCACACCGTTGGTTATTGGAAAGGGCTCAGATAGTGCATCGCCATGTCTGACTTGGCCACGCTGGTCCTCATGCAGCAGGATGATCATTTTGAGGAACTTGGGAGGACATCCTAATCATTCCAAAATCTGCCACAGGCCTTTTCTGCTCACTGTGTCAAAAGCTTTGTTGAGGTCAACAAAAGTCACATAGAGACCTTTGTTCTGTTCCCTACACTTCTCTTGCAGTTGCCTGAGAACAAATACCATGTCTGTGGTACTCCTGTTGGCTCTGAAGCCACATGGGCTTTCAGGTAGAAGTTCCTCTGCGATAGCGGGTACTAATCTGTTCAAAAGTATTCTTGCAAGGATTTTACCAGCAATGGAGAGCAGAGTAATACCTTGGTGCCAAATGCTATAGTTAATAGATTAAACAGAAGTGCTATTTCAATATTTACATTCTATATTTGGAACAGCAAGATGATATATTACCATATGACAATGGTATGAATTTCAAGAGTAATTAAAAAATTTTGGCTTAGGGCTCCTTACTCAAAAGTTCTGCCTCCCAAACAAGCGGCAAAACTACAACAATCCAATATGACCGGTTCTTGTCTCAAGGCCTTGACTTTTCTGTCTGGGAAACCTCTTCCATCTCTTGTTAAAACAGCGAGGAACATAAAAGTTACAGGTTCAGGTGAAAACAAAGCCTGACTGAGTCTGACTTTAGCTGATGTGATGAGGGGATTCAGATGGGAGGAGGAGCTTGGGTTTCTTGACCCTGCTCCCCCATATGTGTGTGCACATTTAGGTCTTTGTCCCATGCTCCTTTACACACCAGTGTGTGCACTAACCTGCTTCCACAGAAAGGGAGGACATTTCAGCTCAGAACTGCCTTAAAGCTGTGAGGACAGTCCTGCAGCAGGGCCATGCTAAAGGCATCTCAGGTAGAAGCGCCTGAGGAGAAACCAGACACTGAGTCACCTGCACTGTTTGGTAATGGGGTTCAAGTAAACAACATACAGTTTTATAAAGCCTGGCTTTGCCATAGGAACAAGGAAGCTGACAGGATTCTTTCAATAGGAGGTCCTGAATCAGAAATCTGTGATGCTGTCAATAAGTCAAGGGATGTGGTAGAAATTCAGATGAGATTTCTCCCTCAAGCAGTGTCCTCAGGCTGAACCGGTAGTATAGCTCTTCAGGTTCTCAGTTTCAGGCCTTTTCTAAGAAGGGTGCCTTGAATTCAGATCAGACAGTTACATCAAGCTACTGACATTTATAGCTAAATACTTCAAAATCAGGTTCATGCATTTTCTACATTTAAGAATGCCTTTCTCAAGAACTGTGCATCTAGCTCAGCAGGGACTCAATGACACACCACACACATCTAGCTCATTTCAGTGTTGTTTTGGATAGATTTCTGAAATACCATGATCATGCTGGTAACACCAGCTGTCCAAATCAATATTTTAAAAAATTGATCTTTCTAAAAATCTGCTTCTTTGGGGGGTGGGGAGTTGTCCTTATCAACTCTACTCTTTAGCAACAGAATACAGGTTTTCAACATGGGACTATGAGCTCTGCTCGTCTTGCATTCAGTCACATGCCTGTCAGTGGTTCTACAGTCCAAATCCATTACCAGGCTACTAATACTGTGTAACATGTCTCAGGAGACAAAATAATAGCAAGATTCCCTTGAAATTCTGCTGTACCTATATCTCTTTTCCCAGCCTCTAATTGTGACTTTCTTGAAAATGAGGATTCCATTGATGTCTTTCTATTAATAACGAACTGAAAAAAATGTTGGTATCAACTGTTTTCCTTCCCTGACAATTTTTTATCCACCCTAATTCATTTAAAGTCAATACACAAAGATTGGGAACAATCCCAAGTACAGCTACAGCCTATGTGCAGTGCAGACTGCAACTCAAATAATATAATTCCGCTCCCTTTACAAGATCAGTAGAATAAAGTATAAACATAGTGAATATTTCTGAGAGTACGAAGTGTATCCTGCCCTGATGTATATGTGACAGTTATGACTGTGGCCTCATGGGATCTGCATGCACATGTAAGTATACATAAGAGTATTGAATAAAAGGAGAGAGATTTTTTTCCCTTGCTGCTGGCTCAACCTTTTTTAGAGGCAGTTTGTTTCACATCAAAATTAAATCTAAAAATCTCATGTATATTACATTAAAACTGTCTTTAAGGTGAGGCAGTTTGTGTCTTACCTACTTAGCATTGTTCAGATGGGTGTGCCTGGCAAGTCAGAGCTGACAAACTCAAGCACTGTAAATTCATATGCTTTCTGCACACTATGCTTTGTCAGTAGAGAAGCTGAGAAAGCAAGTTAAATAATAATTTTTCCAAGTTCTATACTGTTCTTACTAAAGACAGGTGAAGTTTGATCAATGCCTCCATTTGGGGCAAATCAATGTGTAACAAGTCTCAGTGGCTTAAATTAAAGGCTGCACAAATTTAAACTAGAGGACCCATTTTTTTCATTGTTACAATAATAATTGTAAAATTATACTCAGCATTGTGGTAGATTTTTTATCTCTGGAAATGTTAAAATCAAGACTAGTATGTTTTCTCAAACATACACTCTAATTCGTGAAGGAATTAGTTCCAGGAAAACCTTAGATATCTGTTATGTGGGAGGTCCAGTTAGAGAATTGCAATGGTTTCTACTGGCTTTATACTATACAAACAACCTAAGAACCTGTGACTGAATAGTTGTTGCTACACCACTCCTGTTTGGGGAACAACCATTATGGTCACAATGCTCTTTCAGTGGCAAAGCTCTTTTCAACTGCAGGCTAAAGTATCAGACCTCAGAAAGAGACTTCTAATTTGTCAGTATCACCCATTCTGGCTCTTTGTATGTCTTTAATAATTTCACATTTCTTTCTAGTTTTACTAAATCACTGCAACTGAATAAAATCACAAAGAATTATCAGTACTTTAGTGAATCCACTCATATTTATGATAGAACATACTGACCTGCCACATAAAAATCAACCATTAGTCTAGTAATTCAGTGATTAATGCATGGCTCACATGCATATGTTTATCCGGGTAATCAAACTGTAAAATAAGCATTCAATAATACATCCTGCCCAGTATTATAGCTTTAAATAACAGTGATAGAAGCCTATACACGTGAAGAAGATTGACTATTACCAAAACCAATAAATCATGTGTCTTAGGTGTCTTTGATCACAAAGAACTCTGATTTAAAGCCAAGTTCAGTAGTTAAAAACTGGAAAATAAGGCTATTACAGCGTTTTCTGGTTTTACGATAAGAAAGAGTGTTCAAGCACATCACTGTATGTAGTTTAAGTATCTGTTTCCTTCCACTTTTTATTCCAAGACTGGTGCCAATTTCACCTTGGAGACAGCTTTAGGATAGGGTTTATGCATTAAAGCAGCTTTTCTACTTTTCAAAAGCACAAAGGTGTTAGGATCTGTCATCCTTTTATCTTTGTGAAGAATGCTAGGCTAAACTGAATCTGATTCTTCAGCAAATGTAAAAACTGATGAGGATGCAAAGGATCCCCCAACCTTTGTAAACACTGGCATAATCTGCAGAGGGATAAAGGAAGTGAGAAAGAGAATGTGAGACACTGGTGAAAGAATTCACAGTGCTTAGGAGCCCCAATTATGGGCAAAGATCCCGTTTCTATTGTTTAATAACAAAAGACGGTTCTTGCCCCAAAGCACTTACAATAAATGTGTATTTGAAATTAATTTTCAAGGAATGCTAGGGTAATTGTGTGTGCACTGTGTTTAACATATAAGGCAACACACTTTTGGAAATGGCATGTATTAGTGGAATAAAGACAGCTTGAATCTGTGTATTGTTAAACTCCATTCAGAAGATAAAAATTACTCTATGATATTGGCAAAGACAAAATCTCTGCATTAATAAATTCCAATTTTTAAATGTCTTTCTATATTAGCTATAGAATTTATGCACCTGACAGGATCTCAATGAGAAAAATAAAAGATTTTGCGTTCTATCACTGAATGACCTTGATAACCATAATAGAAATTAGAAAATATGTTCTATATTTGTGATGGTAAATGCATTCTCCAAAGCATTACAGTAATCATTTTTAAGATCATAGTAATTTAACAGTTCCTCAGTTCTTCAAGTACTCTGTCCTTGGATGATTGCTTGAACCTTCACATACACATTACCTGCAAAGTCTTTTTATACATTTTTAATACTACAAACTCTTTACTTTCCTTGATATATGTTTAAAGATAGTGTGGTTTAATGAAAGGCCAGATGAAGATATTTCATGGTCTTTCATGCCACAGCTGAAGTAAAATGAAACTATCCACAGACATATTGTCAAGTGTTTACTCTTCATTTTTATGAAAATCTTTTTATTTTCTCCTTCAATGAAAGCAAATAAGTGAGTTCTCAAAGAAGATACATCTTTCATGCTGAGCAGCAAGAACTGTTTTTTCACTCTCAGAGGCTTGGATCTAGGAATTAAATTGTCCACCATTAGGCTTCATAACTCAGTTCTTTGCAGTGCTGGTAATGGATGAACTTGTCCCTGTATCTCACTACAAAATCATTACAGTGTACAGTAGTGCTGGCACCCTTGGGATCTTGCTATTCCTTTATGCACAAATGATCTTCCTGATAGCTGTACTGTTTGCTGGAATGCTCTGTGAATTTTCAGTTCTTCATTCTCATGTGTTCTTTTGTCTCCCACTCTCCACCCCTTTCTGGAAGCTGATCTTGTGAAGCTGCTCTAAAGAACAACATTCCTCCCCAGATCTCTCCAGTTTGTTGTACTTACAGCACTGTAATCAGCTCTAATGTTTCATGCAGACAATGAAATAATGTTGTCTATATAACTATAGGAGAAGCACAGGACCTTCTCAGACATAAGGCTTTGGTTCCATTTCTGGTCCATGAAAGTGTCAGTCACAGTAGGCATCATACCCAGAACTTGCTCTTTTGCATTCCTACCTTCCTTTGTTCCCTCGCCTATTTTAAGTTCTTGGTCCTATAAGGTGCAAACCTCTTCTTTCCCAAACTGCTTCCTATGTAAGCCATCACTGGGTTTCTTTCTCAGATTTCTTTCCCCTCTTCAGTCAATGTTCCTAGTCTCCCACCTCTTGCAGCTGTTTGCACATGGGGACCAGCAGCATTAGGCTGGAAGAACCTTGTGCGGTTTACTGATGTGTAACTGCAGTATCTACAGAAAAGTGCATCTTCTTGTGGTACCATCACAGCATGGTGCATATATTGGATCACATCACTTCTCTCCTCATGAGACTTGATTTGCAAATATCAACTGTCAGGAAGTAGATGTTGGATGTATTGGAGCCCTGTCAAGAGGAAGACAGTTCCACAGAGCTCAGAATGACAATCTTGCACTTCCAAACTACAAAAACCAGTTCTCTCCTACTTATTATTGGACTGCATTACTTCCTCCTTGGCTCTAAAGATCCATCTTCCTCTTTATACTGGAGTCTGTCAGCAAACCTAAGCAGATTTCCCACTAACTTTCTTTGAGTATAGGTGATTATTTATATGTGTTTATATTTATAGGTGATGTATTTATACAAGGCCTAGACTTTCCCAATGTTTTACATCATTAAGCCAATCCTTTCCATCCACAGCAGCACATTCAGGAAGTACTTCTTGCTTCTGAGCATTCAAAATTAATTCAGAGCAAGACTTCCTCTGACTTCTGCCTGCCAAAGTATTGTGTACTTGAGTACATTCTAAAATTTCCCAGAGGTACTTCCAAAGGTTATGCAAGGCTATGATTCAGAGAAATGGTGCTGAACATCTATATCAGAAAGTGAGCTATGTTCAGCTGCATACATTGGCTCAGCTGCTATGCAGACACCTGGCAGATAGAGACCTTCAAATGCCATCTGTGCTGCTTGTATTGTGCAATCACATCTCTAATCTAAGAGTAAAAATGAAGGGGAAGAAGTAGCACTAACTGTGGAGAAAGGAGAGTGCACTAAGTTTTCATGTAAGCCCTAATATCAAGAAGTGTAGGTCACAGAGTAGTTGATTTTGCTTGCTACCAAAGCAATTTTCACAGTAGGTGACATACAAAATTACCCTAGACACATTCATTTTTTTAGAATAATCGAGGAAAATTACATACACATAAAACTCTTGTCATATATAGGGCAGTAACAGTCATTACCACAGGAACTGTCAGATGCCTTCTTCCAAAGAATCCTTCAGAGACATCACGAGGGGAAGTCATTAGGTTTTTGTAATCTGCAGAGAGTAATAAATTTTGAGTGACACTACTGTAGTTACTTTTTACAACAGCACCTCTACTTGCTGATAGCTATGCTTTACATTCTTCCCAGATTGAAAAAAAAAAAAGAAATTAGAATGTCTACCAGCAAGAGGAGGTTTTATTCTTTAATGCCTAGTTTGTATCACATGGACAGGAGCACATCCCAAAACCAAAAATTTAAGACATGGGAAAACAGTAGTGCAGAAGCCATGCAGTACAGTGGTGGTCTCCTCATGGCTTCATGGCTTGTAAAAGGGAGACAACCAAAGGATGACTAGGTTGACAGGTTTTACAGTTAACTTAACCTCTTATTTACTTTCCCAGTCTTTCACAGAACTCCTCAGAGCTTTCCAAGTAGAGCTGGGCTGCTCTCATATTAAAAGGTTTCAGAAAGAGGCTACATGGAAAAAATGGGGTAAATTAGTAAATTCATTTATACAATGGCAATCATGCCTTCAGCTTTTGTAATTGGGCTTTTGTTATCAGGCCTTTTCATAGGTCTTTTCCTTAGAGGTAACTTCATGTGTGAGAGCTAAAGCAGTTTTCTCATAGGCAGCCCTCTGCTCCCCAAATGCCAGGCACAGATTAGCCAAGAATTCATTTCTCCTTAATTTTTATCTCTGTACCTCTGTGTTTGGTTCCTGTACCTGTTTTTGATCAGGTTTAGAGGCTATATATATGGATTATATATGTTTAGTATTGTATTTAGAAACTTTTTTTTTAAAAATATGTGTATGTCAATCCAGAAATGCACATATTCTTAATGTGAATATATTACTTTAATTTACTTACATTGTATTTTAACAAGTCACTGACTGCACCTAGAGTTCAGACCAAAACCAGGCTCTTCCTACATGTTAGTATATTCAGTATGTAATGCAATAAGATTATACTTTAAAGCATTCTGTAGTTCTACAAAATATTAAATAGTATTTCATAGCCTGTGCTTGTTTTCTTATTACAGAGTTGCTAAGGTAACATGTTGGAACTTGTGGTTCAGTTTTATTCAGCTGACAGTTTTTTACATTTTAAAAATAAAAGATTTAAAACATTAAGTTGTATTTATTATTTCTACAACCTCTGCAATTCTCTTTGGACTTCTGTGTAAAAGATAAAGGCAGCCTGGTGTTTAGGACTACCTTTTCTAAGGGAGATGATGTGAGGGAAACGTATATAGCACTAGACAGTAGTTCATTAAGTAGCTTGTTGCTCTTACAGAAGACTCAGATGTTGGGGGATTTTATCACCTGTTAAATTTCATTTGTTTTCCTAGTACATGGTTGTCTCTCCTGCATGATTAGCCTAACATGTGGCATTATTCCTTGGTGAAGCCCTTCTCCTCATCCGTGTTTGAACCAGATACATCCTATATGCTTCAGGAGAAGCAGCAAGTCCCTCATGACCTGCCCCTGCTATTCTGTATTGAAGCGTCTCCTATCTTACTGCTTCTCAGGGTACATGGCGAGCTTGAGAAATGCCTCTGTTGCATGTTAGGCCAAGCACAATCAGCTGGGCAGGTTTTGCTGCCTGTGCTTTTCACCCTGCCCATTGTGTCTGTAACTCCACTTCAATGTCATCACAATGCCTTGTATTCAAGGGTTTCTGTGCATACTACCCACTTCAGTATTTATTTTAATGATTTATTAATATTTTAAAGCACAATCCTCTTGGAATCATAGAATTCCATCTTTTATTTAGGAAGTCAGGTGATCATCAAATGTCTATAAATTGTAGTTTCACCATATGCAGTCTATTCTGAAAATATAATCTTTAGGGAACCTCAGTTTCAAGGGTTAGGAAAGACCTTTTTCACCATTCATTTCAGTAACTCAAATTTGCTGCTTCCATTGAATTGGGGAAATAGTACAGAAGCATGAAGTGCTTATTAAGTTTAATGTTTTCATTCACCTAGTTTACTGCCTTCCCATCTTCCCTTTACTTGCAGAGGACTTAGGATAGAAGTTAAAGGAAGTGCAGTTATCCTGCTGTTGTCTATTTAGCTTTCATTACATAAGTTGATGCATAGCTCACACTCATTCTCAAAACCAGCCCATCATGTAAAAGTATTTACATAAGACTCTTTGCATTATATACCAACCTCTGCAACACTAGTATTAACTACTGACATCTGCCAAGGCTGACTAGTAAGTGCTTTACAGTATCAATTCATCCTAAGCAAAAAGCATGTTTGAGTGCTGCAGTGCTCTTGTTAACGCAATAAGAAGTATCAGAGCTCATATGACACCTAGCAGAAATTAGTACCCACATTCAAAGAAAAGCTTTTGTTATTTTCCAGAGTATTATGTGGACTTTATTGAGATGACTGCATCTGACACCTGCTGTAATATAAAATGCAGCTATAATTAGCCAACTGATGCTCTCCACAGTTTAGGTCGAATCCCTTCTGTGGGAATTATGCTTTAAAATATTCAGAACTCCAAGTGGCTCTCATTACATTTAATTTTTACTTAGAATTAGGTGGTCTAGAAAAAAAATTTAGGATTGTAATAGCCCCCCGCTGAATGCCACACAGCAACGTGAAAACCCATAGATTTTTTTCCAAATAAAAAATGAGAACAAGCAGACTACACTACAGCCTTCAATTGAAGTCTGGCTTTGCTTAATTGTACTTTTTGCACTCATCAGTCTCTCCTCTTCAGAGCAAGCTACAAAAATTGCCTGAATAGCCAAAGAAAAGTTTCCCACAGTCACTGGTCACAGAAAAACACCATTGTCCTTCCTCACAGTTTGATGGACAACATTTCTATAAATGGGTAGCCAGTCTGTCAATGGTACCCTTGCTGAAAAGGCAAAAGAAGAGAACAGATTCTGCCAATATCTGACAAAGCATGTTAACACATAATCAGGCATTCACTAGTCAGGCAGCTGCCCCTGGGACCTTCATAACACAGGTGCCTTTAAGCCATTTCCTATTCAGAGATAAAGGAAACAAGCAGGAGATACCTGGGAAAGGAGCAGTCTATTGTGGCCTGTCAAATGTCCATCTTCTAGGCTGCCTGTATAAAACCAGAAAGAACATAAAGGAAACTTCAGCCTGAACTGCTAAATTATAAAACAACAAAATACTCTCCAACTCCATAACTTTAATCTTCATTTAAATAATATTTTTAAATGTTAGTAAAGGAGAACTGTGCCTTATAAGATGTACCTTGTTCATTCTTTTTTTCTGCACCAAACTGAGCAAAAGATCTGTCATGTCCCCAAGGCCAGACACTAGAATAAAGTCAGCAGTGGTGATCCCTGGGCTATCACCTTTACCCACTGCAGGCTTGGTATGGTTTGTCCATGCCTAATCTGCTCTCTTCTTCAGCCAGAAGGGATGATTAAATTCATTCTTTAACTGAGGAAACTGGAATTTTCTGATGGACAAGTGAATAAAAGTTGATTAAGCTGCAGGACAAAGACACTTTCTCTCTTTTTTATTGACTTTAACTTAGTGAGCCTAACAAACAAGTGACATTTCATAGCCAGCGTTACCTAAAGGCCACTGAGTAGAGCAACCATTTTAGCAGTGAATAGATCATGTTAAGACAACAGTTAGCTTTATGCAAAAGAAAATATTTCTGTTTTGTGACTGTACATAAAGACACGTATTTCATACACTCACCATATTAAATGCCAAAAACTATAGCCCCAAGCAGGAACTCAGACTATATTTAAGTAATTTTGTTTCTTTTTCCCAGTATTTTGAGTAGCATTGCCTGTGTGTTTAAACACATAAAAAATCTGTATTAAATTCTATAGAAGTTTCTGATGGAAGCAATTCACAGAAGCGATATCTAGAAGATGGTTTCAGGAGACGCACCACAATGACTGGAATCTCCCTAATGTTGTTCAGAGGCTCCTGCAGGTGATGCGCTGTCTCTCAAAACATAAACTGCTGCCGTGCAGCCACAAAACACTTGCAGCAGAAGACTCAATACTGCGTGGTACAAACAAGTGCATGCACAAACCTCTTCTGTACACTTCTTTATGAAACAGTGTTGATGGCTTGACTTCTCTTCAAGCAAAAATTTCCCAAGGAGCCTAGTTATGATTTCTCACAACTACCATTCTCTAGGCAGATCTACTCTTTCATGCAGGCTATATGTATGCATTATTAAGGTAAAATGCAGTATTATAAAATGTAAATGTCAAAAAAAGATTGGTATCTCTTGCCATTTTTATTTGGTCAGTTTTTAGAGATCTGTACTATGAGGTCTCTTAGCACTGCCCATACCTGTTCAGCTGAGCTGGAGTTACACTCCCCAAGTTTTTAAAAGGACTGCTTTTTCTCTGTTGAATCCGTCTCAGGTCATTATCAAACTTACAACCTAGGCCCAGTCTTGCAAAGGCTTTTACACACAGGCTTAGCTTTATGCACATGAATAGTCCTTTAGAATTCATTAGAATGATTTGTGCACAAATAAGCAGGTGCATGACTAGCTTCACTGAAGGATTGGGACCCAAAATGTCAAAGGCTCCATATTGCCTATTAACAAATGCCTCTTCTGCATTAGAAAAATACTGACAGTGTAATGATGAGTGTGATCCTTTGTTCATTTTCTATAATACAAATGAGATCATTCAAATAACTTTGTAGTTACTTTATATCCAAAAAGGGCATTATGTATTTATTTGTACAGATACGTAAGTTGAAGAATACTGCAGGTGGTATGAGCACAGTGATATATCCAGAGAAGCTTAAAGGATTCAGGTACCTATCTCACTTTGTCATATGGATATATGAACTCGCTACAGCTATTTTGAGAGGCTCAACATCAACTACTTAACTCAGGTCCCTAATTTCAAGTATTGGTCCATGAGTCTCATATCTAAAGCAGATCTGGATCTGGTTCCCAAAGTCAATGGAGGAGCCTACTAGGATACAGAATGATTGATCAGACCAATAATGACAGATGTGGTCTATTAGATAATAACTGTCTAGCTACTAGGGTATAGAAATGTATAAGCTGAACTGTTGAAGCAGGAGGTAAATTTAAATTTAAGCAATGTAATTGTTCCACAGAAAAGGCCAGGAAAACTGTAATGTTTAGAAAAGGACCTGGCTCACACATAAGCTATGTGAAAAGCTTGTACATAGCACAGTTGAAGAACCCTATTTAAAATATTCCTAAGCAACCATCACTATTATTTATTTTAAAAATAATAGTTAAATTATACTAATAAAGATTCAAGCTACAGCTTTTAAAATCAAGCACTCAGTAATCAAGGAACCCCGAAAGTTAAATTTTCTCTGAAATAAATATGCTACATTCCTGTTTCCCTGTTAAATATAGATTTTCAAGTGTTCCGTTAAACCTGAGTTAAATATATAATATGTGGAGCATGTACATATTTATGCAATGGAAAATTATTAATTTTTAGACTGTCTTCAGGTATGAGTGTTTAAATTCACAATGCTTGTGTCAAATAGCTGACAGTTTACAGACAGGGGAAACACGGTGAACATAGACACCTACTCTGCAAGCCACATTCTTCTACATTTTCATGTGATAGTCTCACAAAGAAATGATAGGAAGGAGGTTTATAATCAAATCTTTCAAAGTAGCTATAGAAGTCTGGAATTTTGAACAAAGAATAATTATAATAATAGTTCACTGACTTCTAAGAAGAGCTGTTGAGCTGGGACTTGCAGGGGTCAGTTCTTGATGCCAAATTATATAGCTGAACTGAAAAATTTTGTGCAGAGTGTGCTAATCTTATTTGCAGATGGCAGCAAGAAAGAGGGGATGGGCAGGCAGGTAGATAAAGTTTAAATATGGTGTAAAATTACTAAATAAAGACATGAAAAATAAAGACCAAAGTAAGGCAAAGCATGGAACAGTATTAGAAAATCTCAAGGGTGAAAAAATTAAGAAAGGAGGGGCCATAGGTCTATGTGCATGTCAGGACAAGGACGCTAAACAGAATGCATGCCGCAGCATCATGGATGTTAGGAATGATTAAATTACTAAATAATAAGTCATAAGATAGTTATAGGTTTGGGGTTTTGTTTTTGGGTTTTTTTCTTTAACTGCAGGTACATCGCAGCTGTATTTCCCACAGGACATTTCAGGCAAATCACATTTCAATTCTGTCTGAACAGGGCTTTCTAAATTTTGATAGAGTGAGAGAAACACCAGAAGGTCACCAAAGACCATTTCTTTGAAGAAATGCAGCTCCTATGGAGAATTAATTTGCAATTCAGAGCCTTATTTGATGAAGTTAATAAGCACATGACTAGATTTTAGGGAAGCAGGCTGAGTTCTTTTCAGATGGGCTAGTGCTTAAAATTAGGCACCCGCTTAAACATCTTGTTGAACTACAGTCCATAAACTTAGTTGGACCGATGCCTTTTCCTGGGTATCCAGGAAGCAATAGAAGTGAAGTACTCTTCATTCTGAAATTAATGCTTGGAAAAATAAATAAAAGATTTTATTTTGGAGGGACTTGGTTATGTCCTGTTTTAATCCAATGAGTAGAATACTATCGATTTTCTCTTTATAGACTGAGGTAATTTAAGCCAGCACTGATAATCTGAATATTAAGGAAAACTACATTTACAGCAGTTGGTGTCAAGCTGCACCACTTGGCTGGGGCTCTGGGCAGAACTCAGGGTATTGTTTTTGTCTTTGAAGCTCCAAATTATTTCAGTTATTTTTTTTTTCTGAAGCACTGCCTCTTTTGCCTTTCTCTGTGCTACAGCTGACATAAGCAGAAGTACACAGCATGAGCTTTTCAATTCAGGAGAAAAATCTGCTTATACATTACACAGCCTCCTTAGCTTAGCATTTCACTCTTGAGCACAACAAGCCTCAACCACCGGCACATGCTGCAAAGCAGCCACCTTTCTTTGGGTGCTAGTTAGGGACAAAATTCAAGTATGAGTTCAGAAATTACAGTAATGTAATATTCAGCAGAAGAAATCGTGCTAGCAATTATGACAGTGGTGACCTGCAAACAGAACTTGTGTCAATTTACTGAAGTTTACTGTGATTTAAAAGTGCTTAAAGGCACCTAGAGTTGGAAAAAAGAGTATGTGTTTATCATTTTACAAACCAAATAAAAAGAAGCAATAGTCCAACATCAAAAGAAAACTCCTTTCAATTTCAAAATCATTTCAATCCAACAATATTTGATCTTTAAGGACCTAATGGTTTTGTCCTTATATTTTTTGAGGTAGTTTCACTGGGAGAGGCTTGTATATGCCTCAGAGATCCATTTCAGGGACCTAAGCTGCAGATTTAATATTATCATGATAACTCTATCCCTGAATGTTGAAAGCAATTGCAGATTATTCCCTGCCTTGGCAGTCACATTATTAAAATATCTGGACATTACTGCCAAGTTAGACATATTTAAATCTTATGATTCCTTTCTAAACATGTATCTCTATCTCTGGCAATCCACTGCTTGCCAGTTTTCTATAAATTCATTCCAAATTACCAGTATCTTTCCAGCAATGAGAGCTTCCAATATTTTATTGTTTTACCAGCTTTAGTAAGCATGCCATGTAATTTCCTCTGTCTTTATGGGAGGCCTGGATTTACTGTGGCCAGCTTTACTGCCAGAGGCGATTGCAAGTGCATTTGCTTTTACCATGCACTATACACAGTGAGTTCCAATCATCCATTGGAATCATTCTGCTCTGGTCTGTCTCTTCCACTAGATATGAACATTTAACATACTTTGTCTTAGCTGTATTTGCACATTTTTTTCCTTATTCTCTTCTTCTCACATGCTGTCACTTTCCTAATCTCTTAAATCACTTTGGATTATTTCTGTTCTGTTCATGTTTGCAAAATACATTGCTTAATTTAATCTGTGGCATTTCAGATGATACCCAATTTATTCAGCTAGTAGCCACAATGCAGATCAAGGTCTTCTGAGACAGTGAAAGTAGGAAGAAAATCTTTATCCATGTGAACTGTTACTGGTTCTCTAGGAGAAGATATCTGCAATCAACAGGAAGAAGGCCAAGATCCAGTTTTTGCTTAGTAAATAACAGATGGACATCAACAATTCTACAGACTACTTCTTGGTCTTTCATCTACTCTTCTTGTAATGATCACTGAATAAATAACGGTGTACTGCCTCCATCATCTCTTGATATTCTCCACATTTATTCAATCTGCCTTATATTTTTGTGTATATGGCCACATAATCTCCAGTACCTTTGTGACATTTACATGTTTATTTTTTTATTTTTATTTCGAAACGTTTTGGGCCCCAAAACAAGCTCCTGCTAGAGGTGAGGATAACATGCTCAAAAGCAAAGGACAGATCTTAGGTCTCTCAGCTAAGAAAGCTACATGTATCCACTGCCAAAGTAGGCACACACCTGCTCCATCGCTCCAGGAAAGCTGCATTTTCCTGAAGTGGAATTTATGAGGTAGATGAGCACTCATCACTTGAAATTAAAACTTGGTTCAAATGCCTGGACTTGCTCTATCTTTGCGGGTCAGGGCAAACTGTCTCCCCAGTGAGAAGTGACAAACAATGCCAAGTTGTTACCTCTGGGCTCCATATTCTGTTCTGGTCAGCAAATTACTTACACGTTTATTCAGAATTATAGTGCTGGTGGGGGAACGGGAAAGGACAATGTATTTTCTTTTTCCTTGGTAACTTTGTGATTTGATCCAAATGAGATGATTACATTTTGCAGAGTTGCTTCAGCTGCCTGTCCAGAGAGAAAACTGCAAGAGGCAGGGCAGTCTGAAGCAGCCAGTCCTTGAACATGAGTTGGAATTAGTATTTTTGCACAGAAATGCAAAACAAAATTTTACAATTTTTCTTAATTGACTACCATATTGTGTATGTGTTCAAGATGTCATTTACAAAAACAGTATCTTTGCAGGAATTAAATAAATTTCTATACATTTCAGAGCTTCCAACTCATGAACACATTCTGCCAATAAGCATTTCTGAATCAAAAGAATGGTTCTCATCAACTGAATCCAGCCAAACGCCATTTAGCTCACCTTAGATAAGATATTCTTACAAAATGCAGTTCTCCATGAAATATGTTTGTAACCTACTGTATCTACTCAAGTCTTCTCAAATATTGTTGGCTGGCATTGCTGAATGCCTTCAGTTTACTGGGATTTATTTTCACTATATGAAATCATATCTTGATACTTTACAGGAAAATGCATTTAAAGTAACCCCCCCAAATATCAGTCAAATAAATTAACCAGCCTTTCTAACATTTCAAGAATGTTTTAACAGCACTTACAATTTTCCAGTGGGATAAAAAATATGGGGGGTGGGAGGGGAGGGGGTGTGTGTTAAGGAACTGGAAGAAGTATAGACGTTAAAGGATCAAAATTAGGGTATCAAAAGCAGTATCACATAGGAAACCTTTGCCAGTATTTATACTGTCATAGGAAAGAAATTAAGGAGACTGTCTTACAGGTAATACAATTTTGTAATCCCTATAATCAGAGTACTCCGACAAACCTTGTAGTCTGACTTAAAAATAGCCCTGCTGTAACCAGAAGAGTCAAGGCTTTGAAGAACAGGACATGTGAATGCAAAAGAGAGAATGTGTACCCAGACAAACATTGCAGGGCAGGGACGGGCAGGACAGGGCGGGGCAGGGATGGGCAA
>VXBX01004221.1:1712341-1818252 GCA_013400415.1 Scytalopus superciliaris | reverse complement strand
CCTCTCCTCAGTTGGGCGGCCCGAGCAGGGCCGGCTCCTGCTCGTGTGCGGGGCCTGCCCGGGCTCCAAAGCCGGAGCACGGCGCCGGAGAGCACACAAGCCTGGCACAAACAGGGGGGCGGCCTAGCTCCTGTTCTCGCCCGCCCGCAGGAGCGCGGCTGCCGCCGCGGCGGTGCCCGTGGCCTCCCTCGCCCTCCATGCCGGGGGCAGCCCCAGCGTGCCCCGCTCTGCTGCCGCTGCTGCTCGCTCACAGCCGGCGCCCGGCCTCTGCCTCGGAGTGACGGTCTGTCTTCTGCCACTTCGTAGTTTGACCGGTGATCTCTCGCGTGGGAAACTGCAGTCTACCTAAAGGCTGTATTTTAACAATTAATGGTTCTGAATTGAAAAGCTACTGAAAGCTTATTGTGCGTTAAATCAAAATAAATGATCAGGAATTTGAAGTTAGCCCTGCCTTGGTAATAATATACTATGAAACAGTGCATCTCGGCGGGTCAGAATTTTTAAAGGAGCTTTGCTCTGTGGTACTTAAGTTGAAGCACCTACTTTAGGTTTAGTAGTGCCTGTGAATTATTTAACAGATACTGCAGTAGTGGTGGGATACCCTTATCAGGAGAAGGTTTTAGTAACAACTTAATTATTAGAATAAATAATTTACAGAATAATTTATTTTCCACTGTGGACGCGTATGCGTAGTTCTGTGAAGGCAGTAGAAGCATAGCCTTGCTTCAAAAATTAGCCTTTTGAAGGTTTGGGACCAGATGATGAGTGATATCTACAGGAGCTAGTGTAATTTAATGGATGTTTATGTAACAAAAGTACTTAGAAATGGATTCTTAGATACAGAGGCAGTTTAGTAGTAGCTGCTGGCTGATCTGAAATTATTTCTAAGAGTATTTCATCTCTTACATGCATTGAACTCTGTATATTGTATTTGTTTCTCATCTCCAAATCTGCTAGTAATTGTCTCAGTTTGCAAAGAAAAAGCATCCAAAATTAAGGGCTTGAAAATTCAGGCATTGACTAGTAAAAGTCTGAGTCTTTCTATTTCTAAAGTGGTTAAAAACTACCCTAGCTTTTGAACAGGAATGCAGTGCTAAACAACTTGATAGGCATACACAGCTGATTTATAGGATTACTGAGGCATGAAACTCTGTGTAGTGAGGATGAAATGCTCCATAATTCTTTCTGGTGAAAATTCAAAATTTCATCAATGAAGATCTATTGAATGTCGGTTTATCTAGATTTAATACTGTCATGCATAGTGTTACTCTTATAATGTCAATGTCAGTGTAAAGTTGGAACTCTTGTATTTAGGAAAAACTTAAAGAAGACCAAAGGGAAAGTTTCCTGAGCTCTTAATTAGGGTACTCATGACAAGTTTAATTAATTGTTTTCAAAACTACATTAAACACTATGATCTTCTTACTTTTCTTTAGTAGCATACTTGTTCTCCAAAGTTTGCTCTATGAGTAGCATGTCACCAGAGAGAGCTTAGTGATTTTAAAAAATAACTGGGTGTGCACAGACAATTGTGAGAGACCAGTTTAGAGTTGCTCCATCCCCTCAGTATAGTTACAGTAGTTGTGGTGCAGACCATAACTGTCTTCACTGGTGTTTGGGGTGTCTTCTTTCCATGACAGCAGATCCATTTTACTCTCCATTGTAGTGAGCTATAAGGGTCTGGTTGCTCCATCTTAGCTGTGAAAGTCCTTTTAATTGCTCAGTCAAGGTCCTTTCCAGCTGTTGAGTTACACACTTTCTGCCAGTCCCTGAGTTCTGATAGATTTAACTGCGGCATTTTACCTGCTTAAATCTATCTTGCATTTTTGACTGAAATTACTAATTCCCCATTTTCCTTTTATAGAGATGAATGAGCATGTGCCAGAGCAGTTTAAATTGGATTTATGCTAGCAGGTTGAAGTGAAAACAGGAATATTTCTGGCACAGGAATTTTTTTACTAGAGCAGTCAATTGCAGCACAGTGGCTGGGAGGACATCTGGGGATAACAATTCATAAATCCAATATGGCTGATCCTGAGAAGTTCTTTAAGACTTAGGTGACAGTGTTTATCATAAAACAAATTTCTAAGGGCTGAAATTACCTATGATCCTGTAAATTGCTGCAGAATGGATTGTGGACTTATAAACAGACAAAGACTTTGAAGTTACCAAAACACTGAATTTATAAGCCTGTCACAGTTCTAAGTTTGTCACGGTTCTTGTAATAGGTATAAGGGTGTGAAACACTGAGAACTTACTCTGTTGTACTAGAAACTTGTTTGGATGCAGGAGGGATTTATTCTTTTCCTGTATTTAAAAACAGTGTCTGTGAGTTTAAAATGTTACTGGCCTCTGAATTATTTTAAGTCGGAAGTTCTGCTGGTTTTGTACATTGAACCACCTGGGCAGGAGTCACATGCTGTGACACGAAGGCACACATCAGCTGATTCTTTTTGAAAAAGGAGGCCTATTAGGAAATTGCAGTAGGGCTTCTGTTTTGTTTCATTGAGATGACCTACATCTGCATTTTTTTTTAACCTGTGACAGCAGGTTTTAATAGAGCATGTAGGAGATGTTACTGTAGAAACTTTGTGGAGAAATACATGCTTAAGATGATGTCATACGCACAGTGGCTTAATTCTGAAAGTAAATTTTATTCTTAATAAGTTCTTAATACATTCTTGATTTTGAAAGTAATTCAAAACTATTATTTCCTAAAACATTACTTTTCCTACATCCTGTGTAGTTTAAGTACTAAACAGGAATAACCATTTCTGTGTTAATTATCTAAAATTCATTATATATCTAGGCAGACCATCTTGTTTGCTGTGTAATTCAGGAACTACCACTGGATTTGACAAGCCTCATCTGTGACTAAAGAAGGAAGGCTCAGGATTATAGTTCTTTACATATAAAATTGTGATTGTGCTGGGTTTTAAAACAAACATGGAACAAAACCACAGTTTGCTTTCAAAGTATTGGAGGCACTCTTGTCTTCAGTGCTCATTGTTTCCTTGTACACTGTGTGGTGGGTACAGGAAACAAATGTATAGGTATGCATTCTGTGGTGTTGTCTGTAATATTTGATGCTGTTAGAAGGTAGATGTCTGTAGACCATAAGTTAAAGGTCACTTTTGTCATGTTCCTGAGGTACCTTTTTCTTTTAATGGAAGGAGTGAGGGATAGGAGTGCAAATAAACGTATAAATTGGGAGTTTGGTGTCACAAGCAGAGTACCTGTAGGTTTTCTTGATTTTAAACAAGAATTTTATCTGCATTTAGAATTTGGGGGTCACTTGAGAAGAGATTTAGTGTAACAAAAATGGCGAAGGTGGATGTGAAAGTATGTAGCTCATTAGTGATTATTGAAAGTTTGCTTTGTACTGGAAAGTGAAAGCCTATTTTTACCTTACAGAAGATGCATGGTTCTTTTAAATAAAACTTCAGATTCACTATGCGTGTTTATTGATTTGGGAGTTAAATATTGCAGTTCTTTGGCAGAGAGAATAGACTGTGGCATTTGTTATTGTGATTTGAATGCATATACGGGAAAATAGTGTGATTTGGAAATGGGTTTGATATTGGTGCTGTGTAGTCTAGAGTTTGTTTAACCTTGAGGTTTTTTAAAATAGTTGTTTTTATACACTGATTTTTAATATAAAGATTCCTTGTGATTAGCAGCAGGTAAAAAATTCAAGACTGTGGCATGGTGCCACATCAAGACATTGGTCATGCAGGCATGGATAGCCTTACAAATCTCAGAATAAAATACAGAAACTTGCAGGAGACTGCCACCCTGGTTGCATGTTTCTTCCTACTGGTGGTTCTAGCATCTGTTAAGATGGTATGAGTGATGAAAATGAATGGAATGTTTTTGTACAATAATTACTTGAATAAGGCTAAGGACCAAATTAATACAATGAAAGTATGATGAGTTAATAAGGAATTTTTAATTTTGAGGATACTCTACAAATACTAGTTTACTTACAATATGGCAGCTGCTTGAACTGTAATTAATATTAAACCTTTTCAATGTCCTCATGTAAAAGTGGGGTGGGTCAGTGTGAGACAGAGCATAATTGTTGTCTTGTAGAAGTCTCGTGTAGTTCTGTGATGTTAATACAAGTAGCATAATTTTTTATTGTGTTTGTTTTGCCCTGTTGAAGCTTAACCTCGGAGATGATATTGTGAAAGTTGTAATTGACTGGAGCAAGCTTCAGAGCACATCAGCACTTCAGCCAGCATTGCTCTTCAGTGCACTTCAGCAGCATATTTTATGTTTACAGGTAAATATTTCATGGGACGCATTTGACTTGGCAAAAGTGATCAACACTGGAAAGTAGTTATCTAAACTGTAAAATTTTAATAATTTTGGTCTTATGTTGCTGTGTTCAGTACAAAAGGAATGCAAAAGTATTAAATGCTTGGGATTCCACTATGCTCCATAGGTACTCACACAGATTTTTCAGATTAGTGTTGGGAATAGCCACTGTAGGTGAGCAGGCTGAATAAATGCAGCCTCATTGATTTCTAGACTTGCATTGTAAATGTGATACATTTCCATCTATGGTGGGTTATAATTAAGCAATAAGACACGGCAGGTGTGTGTCATGCTATGATAATGATTCCATGCGTTGGGTGAGTTTTGAGGCTCATGGAGTGCTTTCAGTGGTTCAAGAAGTGGCATTATCCCAGCATGACACATCCTGGAGTGTCTTACTGCAATTAAATATATTTTCAGTGTAGGTGTTTTGGTTTTTTTTAAAGAGTAATTTCTTTGACATTAATGTCTCATCTTGCCAAGTAGCCAGTCACCATTACTGTCATTTCTTTTAACTATTTGAAACTTTCCAGCCCTGTTAAAAGTACATGTAATTTAGTTTCATGGCAGGGAGGGGTGAGCAGTTTGCCAGCTGGTAACTGAACAGTGTTTTGACCTTGACAGTTCATATGTAAAAGACGGGGATTTGAATACCAGTATTTTGCTTCAGCTAGTCAATTAATTATTTCAGGTGAGTAGTACTGAGAGGATGGAAAAATGAAGTTTCTCTATTTGCTTGACTGTAGGTAAAAGAAAGGCCCTGTGTTTTCCAGACATCCACCAAATCTTTGGTGTGATGAACAGAAAGAGAAAACATGGAGATAAAAGCAAGTAAAATTTACATCCCTCTGTAAGAACACTGGAAGTAGGAGTTTGATTCCCTTTCAGGAAATGTGACTGATAAAAATCATGTTGTCTTTAAAAACATGAAATAATTTCTAGAGAGAAAATAACCAGTGAAATCCAGACTAGATGAAACTGATAAAAAAGAAGCAGTGACATGTATATGTACTGAAGTTTTGTTATTATATTGTGTGTAAGAGTTATTGCAGTAGAATAAGCATTTTTGCCGCTACAGATGTCAGTGCATTCTCTCATTTAATTTCATGACCTAAGTAGATAATCAACCGTGTCAAGCAAAGCATGTGTTCAGGATAATGCCTATATATTTCATGTCTGTGTTCTCTCATTCACTTGGGCAACTGTGGTTTCAAGTGGAGAATGTAGTGCTGTGGTGATAAAGTAAAGGCTTTACAGTGCAAAAGCACTGGCTTTCATGTTAAGGAGGAAAAATACTAAGCCTTCCTGTTCTGAGTAAGCATTTGAATGACATGTTAATTAAGTGGCATTGATGCCAGCGATTGAAGCTTTGATTTAGCTAGTAACAGGGGAGTACAGGCAGATTTTCACAGAAATTTGGGAGTTTTCCTCTACAAATCTCTAAATTACGTAGGTCAAAAAGGTCAGAATCATGGTGTGCACAGTATTTGGAAAGGTTTTTTTAAATCTTATTACTGAGCTCCATTACAGGAAGATGTTGTAATTCCCCAAAATTATTTCCATTGGTCTGGTTTGTAATACTACTTGTCTTTTTGGTTTTAGGATTTTTTGGCTTTTATTTTTTTTTTAACCCTAACATACTGTTTTCTTTGTTCAGCCTCTTTTAGAAAAACTCCAGTTATTGATTAAAGAGGAAAATACAAGCCATGCTGATCCTGCAGGTAAAACAGAAAGCCAAGCCTGTGAAACAAGTCTAGATATTTATGATGTTAACTGTCAAACTGAAGAAAAGTATGCAAGTTATGACTTGGGAGATCTGAAGGTTGCTCATATTCATTTTGATCCAGAGGTGGTCCAAATAAAAGCTGGAAAAGCAGAAGTAAGTGATTTACTTAAATTTAAAAACAAACAAAAAAGACCTTTGTAAATTTTAAATTTAAAGAATGAAATAGATATATGCCATCATGTTTATTACCTGCAGATTGACAGGCGGATATCAGCCTTCATCGAGAGGAAACAAGCTGAGATCAATGAAAATAATGTCAGGGAATTTTGCAATGTTATTGATTGTAATCAAGGTAACTGGCTAGCCAGACTTTAATCTTCATAGCAATTTAAGTTGTGTGGGTTTTTTTCTTTAATATTTTTTTTTTATTTTTCAAAAGCAGTAATCTATATTTAAAACTGAACTTTCTTCTAAGAGTAACTTTGTTTTAAAATTAAAAACTTGCATGTGCACTGCAGATGTCAGAAAAACAAAGGAAGTAGTCACTGGATGACAGTATTTAATGTATCTCATACAGAAAGATTATAGCTATTATTGTGTTCATTTTTAAGAACTTGGGTCTTAGATCAGATGATTTTGTAGGAAGTGTTCCTGGTGTTTAACTAGATGTTCCTCCAAAGTAAATGGAATTGCAGTTCAGAAATGTCTTGAGAATTGCATATTCAAACTGAAGTTAATGCTAGTTAAATTACAAAGAAGTATTTTTTTGCAGTCAATTTGAATTACTAGCTAATTGGAATAATGTTTTCCTTTTAACATGGCTCACGCTGTTGGTGTTTTTCATACAGCACCTGGTACAGTTGGCTGTATCTGTAACCAAACAATCTTAAATCCGTCTGGTAGACTGGATTCCATTTACATGATCAGTAACCATATAGGCAGATGCATCCTAAAAGGGAAGACACTTTTAGATAATAAGTAGTACGAAGACATTTTCTAAGAACCTGTGAACTCAGATGTGCATTGTCTCTATAATGTACTTACGCTCTTAGAGATCAGTGCTTATTGTTCTATAAGCTTCTTAGAGAGTTTAATTCCTTGAATGTTAGTTGGAATGCAAATGACATCTGAAGTCTAGTAGAGTATGCTAGATAGTAAAATACTGATTCCCAAAATTGTTAATTACATAAGAAGAAATGATGATAAGACCTTTCTTGGTATGTTCAAGCATAATAAAATATATGTAAAGCTTTGATGTATATGAACAAAGATTAAAATATAAACATTAGAATAAACTAAGATGGTCCGTGCTGTAGGTTTTTATGGTTAAACAAATGCAAGAAAATACAGGCATCAGAATAAATGCAGGAAGGCTTAGAAAAGAATGCTGATGAGTGTGTTAGCCTAAAAATAGGAGAACAGTTCCAGAAAAGGACATAAAACCAAAATAACAGTGGTAAGCAGGAAAAAGGCTTCTGTACAGGAAGAAAGAAATAAGTTACAGAGAAACACAGTGAAAAGTAAGAACCAAGTAAATTTAATCATGATCCAATAAACTTTTATATACATATGTGCATGCATTTATACAAGGGACCTATCCAATTAAAACCAGTAGGTCCATGCAAGTGAGTGAAACTATTAATGGGCAAGTGTTTATAGAATGAATGAAGTACTTTTAATGCTTTTATTATCTGAAACATTTTAATTAGATTTGTTAGAAACATCAAAGATGATGGTGGTTGGAATATTTTCAATTACAAATACATAATTAGGAGCTCACTTTTTATATTATTATTTATTTAGAAAATAGCTGTGCCAGAACAGACGCAATTTTCACACCCTATCCTGGATTTAAAAGCCATATAAAGGGTAAGTCACTCTTTTAATACCCATTTATTAATAGTCCAGGTATAACAGCACTGATGAATTTTTGACTTCAGAACTTTTTGTAGAATGCTCAAAAATGCAAACTTAACATACTGATTTTTAACTCTAGTGAGTAGTTTTACATCTTCAGTTTCGTATCCCAGGTTTTCAGTCCTGTATCTGCATCACTAAACTAATGGTTAGACACTAAAGACCAAAACAAAAATAGCCTATTTTCATTGTCTGAAAGAAAATGTGCAAAACATAGAGAAGGACAGAGAAGCTGAATAATTCTTAGCTTTTCTTTGAAGGTGAAGCCCGCAGTTCAGTTAAGGAATGGAAATTAAATAGGATTATCTTCTATTCTTCATTAGATGGTATAATGTATTGAAATTGAATACAGTTTTGGGACATAGTGAAAGTTCCAAGACATAGGTTTATGGGAAGTGACAGGCTGGGGAACAAGTTTACCACTGCACTCCCTTTCGGAAAGGCAATAGTAAAGAAATGGTTGTCCAACAGAAGTTAAGTATAAAATATTGCTTGTTCATATGCTGCTCTCTAGATGTACACAAGTTACCCTGTCTAAAATCAAAAGAAGTACCAAAAATGAGAATGAAAGTCACCCTCCTCTCTCTTTTGAGAGAGGTAGTATTCAGTTATCCACTTGATTGTGGTTCTAGAAAACAATTAATTATTCTGAATTCTATAATTCAGAATAATACTGTGAAGCACAATGATAAGTATTGAAAGGTCTGGTGAGCTAAGAGGGAGATGGGGAAGTGAGTTTGGTTTTTGTTTTTCTCTAAGAACCTCTTTAGTCACTTTTTGAAACTGAGGGCTAGTATGTAACTTGGATGGTAGCATATTACATGAAAAAAGGAAAGTTTGCACTTCAAGGAACAGTTCATAACTGAAATGTGAATAGACATAGAATAGAAAGGAATTGGAAGTAAAACCAGCATAACTAAAGCAAGAATGTAGCATGTGGCCTTCATGTAATACAGAGTAAGAAGATGTGTGCGTGTGTGCGCTTCAGCATCTGGAGCTGCCAACGTAGTCTTTAAGTCTACAGTACATTGCAGTAGTTGTATCAGGAAGGACTTAAGAAGTGACTGTGACTTACAGAGAAGTGTCAGAATCATCTGATGAAGACATGGCTCAGCATGAGTAAAAGTTAGAATCAGCTGAAAAGTCTTTAGAGCTTTTACCCAAATAACAAAAATTAGAAGTGAATTTCCTTGCTGAGGTTGGTACTGGTTCTAGTTGTTTCCTTCTTCTCATCTTCATATATTTATGATGCTTCCTGTAATATTAGGTCTGGACTCTTCTGTGCATTCACAACAGCTCACATGTACAACTGCTGACATCAAGATTTCTGCTGTTTATCAGCAGCTGATGACAAATTCTTGATACTGCTATTCTACATGAATGTATGAGTAATTCTTTTACTTCGCAAATATAAAGTCCTAGATTTTTGTTCAGTTACTCATGCAAAAAGTAGGAAAATACTTTTACTTGAACTTTTGATCTTAATGTGTGTGGGACCCTTCATATGTGAGACTTGTGTGATAGTGAACACAGGTTTTCATGTTTGAATATTTGTATTCTTTTAGTTAGATGTATGTTTCATAGGCATATACGTGAAATTTGTGTTCTCTTTACCTAGTTTCTAGGGTAGTAAATACGTATGGACCTCAAACTAGGTCTGAAGGAGCACTTGGGTCCAATCACAAAGCCAATGTACCCATGTATGATTGTGGAAACCAAGCTGTTGAGGAGAGATTGCAAAACATTGAAGCACACTTACGGTTACAAACAGGTTTGTATCACGTTTTAGTTTTTACATCAGTGTGCTAGTTTATACTACAGTTATGATTACTGTGGTGAAACTGGACACGTCTATAAAAATGTACTGTAAAACAGTGGATAGATTTAGTCACCCCAAGTACAGCAGTCTAATGTTTGGGTTCTTACGCCCAAAATGGAACACAGCTTTAAGCCTAAATTGGGATGCTGAGTTAGTAAATGTACACTTTTTGTGGTGGCAAATGAGAGAGGCACTTCAGAACAGGATTTAAAATAATATGAAATATTTGGAGGTGTAGGAGTCCTCTTGCCATGACCCACTGAACAGGAAAAGCTGAGGTTAGGACTCAGTGCTGCTTCATGGACAACTTGTGATCTGAGGATAGAATCAATCCAGAGGACAACCTGAAAACTTTTCCTAGTGGTGGATGATTCTTAAAATGCAGTTAAGTGTAAAGCTTATTTCCCAGAATGTGGGTAGCTTGTTATCAGTACTTCCCTTTAGCCATGTAAACATAAGTCTGCACCTTTCACTCAAACAAATGCCATAGCCACCAGGCTACTGACATTTTTCAGGTAGTTGCTTTCCTCACCCCAGCCCCAGTTTTTTATAGTATAAATTAGTGAGGTGCTTATCAATAAGGAATTGTTTAAGAAACAGAACCCTAGATCTTCATCTAGTAAAGTGAATTTTCTACATGTCAAACTGCAGACACACTTGACTTCTTTTGTCTTCAGAGTACTGAATAGAAGCCAATCCATTCTCTAAGAATATGGTGAGCACTGACTAGATAATTATGTTCCTGTGAATATGTACTGGATTATAGTCCTCTGGCAGCAAGGAGAGTAGGATATGCCTAAACACACTTGAGGCAGTAGTCAGAGCTTGATGCTTAGCTGTATAGCTGTCTGAAAAATAAGCTGGCTTTTGTGCATGGAAATAGAATTTGGAAGTGACTGACCAGCATTAGGGTTATAATATGAAGTAGCTTTGGAGTTTCTGTATATCAGGGATGATGATTCGAGGTAGCAAAAAAGGGGTCCTTGCTTCCAGGTTGTGCCTGTAACAGATGGTAGATAATTTTATTTGAAGGAACATGGCAGCTAAACTACAGTATAGGGTAGGAAGATGAAAGCATGCAATATCAGCTCAACTCATGTCAAAATCAGCATTCATGGGGAAGGTCTCAAGATTATTTGATGCTTATCCCAGGAGCTGTGGAAAAAGTATTCATCTGAACAGGTAATATGCCTCAGCTACCTGCTCACCAGTTTTTGTTTCTGGTGACAGAAGAGTTAATCTTGACTCACCTGCTGTTTTTCAGAACAGCTTCTTCTAGTGCTAGCACTGCTCTTTTCACTTTACATTAAGAGAAAACAATATGAAGAGAAAGTAATATTAAGATTGAGAGGCTAGCCAATTTAATTAGTATCTGCTGAGTGAGGAGTAGAGAGCAGAACTGAAGGAGGGAAGCTACCTGAAAAATTGTTTCTCTGAAGGGGCAAAATAGATGAATGACAAACCCCCCACAAATGTTAGTGCTTATTTCAGTAGTTTGTGAAATAGAATTGTCTTGCCTAAAAGACCCAGAAATAAAAGGAAATGGGTGACAAGAAGTAAAAGCTTGCTAAGGTTTTGGTTGTCAATGTTCAGAACCAGGCTATCATTTTAGTTGGAATAGCCAGAACTTAGTTGTGATAAACAGTCATTTCAGTTTATAGAATACTATAAGTAAGATGCTTGCTAAGATTGATCTTTTGATAAGGTCTGTTTTTATATGAGGAAACAAGCCCAAGCTGCTGTACTGTAGATGAAAACAGCAAATGGGTTGATGNTGGGACTTTTTTTGGTTTTTGGTATTGTCCCCTCCACCCCACCCAAGGCTGTGTTAGTCCCTTTGACATAGAGTCCCCACCCTTGTTCTCCCATCTATGGCCAGGCAATTGCTATTTTTTCTCAAGTACTACTCATACCTGTGTTCTAACCTCTAATTAATGCTCAGTGGAGATAGGTTTTTTCTGAACAATTGTAGATATCAGTGCTGAATTCATGTGTGGTCTGTCATCCCATCTGCTCTCTCTAATGCTGCTGTCAATTTTGAAGTGGTAACATTTCATGTATGACCAATGCATTGTAAGAGTGATCATTGGTTGTTCCAGGGGTCTTGTCAAACATTCTTCAGCCAAATGCATGAAGCAGTCTTGCCTTCACTGACTGTACTGGCTTATTGGATCAGGTTTTACCCTGAATCATATTAACTATCCCTCCTTTTTATTATTCCATCTATTTACTTTGTTTCAACTACTGGTTGACAGCTGATCTTGAAGATTTCACATGTCAAACTTGTAATCTCTAGTTTAAAAAGTTACTCAAGAGCTTTTCCTGATTTCTTTGTGTTTGTACTGATACACTTAGGTGGTCCGGTACCAAGAGACATTTATCAGAGAATTAAGAAGCTTGAAGATAAAATCCTTGAGCTGGAAGGACTGTCTCCTGAATATTTTCAATCTGTAGTAAGAAATTCCCTTACCTTCGTTTGGCATGCCTAAATGCATTCACGCCTTTTGTGCTTTAATCTTTGATGTACAGAGAAAAACTTAAGTCAGAGGGCAGACACTTCTGACAGACATCTCTGTCTTGGTGTAATGTTATATTACATGTGGACCATCTAGTCAAGTTCATATTTGTATCCACCTAATTTCTCATTTGAAAGAAAATAGTGTCTGTTGGGGGGAAAATTGCAGCCACCCACAAATTTGTGAGAAATGTATCACAGTGGTTGGATTTCTCCCCCCTGCCTTAAAATCTGAAGTGTTTCTCATGTCAAGAAAATTGACTGAAGTTTTAATTTTGATACAAAGCATTAGTGACTTAAATCAGCTGAAGACTTTTGGGCTTCTGTATATGATCTGATTACTAATGATCAGCTATGTGAATAACTTCCAAAAGGATGAGAGAGTAAACCCTTTAAAAATTGTTTCATATGATTCTGCAACTTAGGTTTCTTTGTTTCTGGATTTCAGGCAGAGTTCTGTCTCTTTCTGAATAGTACACCTTAACCTTCACTCACCAAAGAATATTAGGACTAAGAGAACATTAGTTGTTACTACATCAGGCTCTACTTGACTGTAGAAATTTGTCTGTTACCTTGTTCTTCTTTCCCCATGTAACAGTAAGAATGTATCTTTTACTGTTGATCGTATTTTAATTTATATCTTCTCCCTTGAGACCAGCCGAAGAGGAGTCTGCAATTAAACATCAATAGCAATATTATAAATCTGTTGCATTTTTTTAGAATTTGTATTAGAGACAGGTAAAAGTTCTTCATTTGTGAGGCTATTCCTTCAAGTTACTGAAAACCAGAAGTTAAAACATACACTTTTATAGGCTGAAATTTCTATGAAAAGTGCTTTGAGATCTTTTCTAGAATGAGAATTGGGGAAAAATTTGTGATGGTGACAATTACTGTGCAGTAATTAGCATATTTTATCCAAAGTTTTGCATAAATATTAGTGTGGATACAGGCAGATTTTAGGGAAAAAAATTGATAGTTTCAAAAACTCAGTTCTGTCTGAAGGAAGCTTCAGTTAAATTGCCAGTTGTTGACTGTCAAGCGTGGAGAAACTTGAGCAGCTTCTGACTGTTCTCCAGTAGTATTTCTCATTATCCAAAGTACTTAATTATAAAAAAGATTTTTTTAATCCATGTAATGGCAGTCAGTGTTTTTTCTATGCTTTAGAGACTTGTCAGTGTTGTTACAGAATTATTTGTGGTCGAGTGCAACACTGAGTATGTTTTGATTATGTCTTTTCTTCAGAACTGTTCTGGCAAGAGGAGAAAGGTTCAACGTCCCCATGTAAGTGCTGTTAACTTTTGTTTATCTTAAGTTTAGGATGTTTTGAGTGAAGAGTAAGCAGAAGTTCTACCAAGCAAATGTCTGAGTTCTTAGAAATAGCTGCGTCAGTATTGGATAGCTTGCTGGCAAAGAAAGAGGGAAAGAGACAGAAAGGTAATGGGTGTTATGATGAAATGAGTCTTCAAAGTATCTCTGCTAGGGTAAGTTAGTGTTTTCATCAATTAGAAGGATGACAGAATAAAACAAATGTATTATGGTGTTCACCAAGCTGGGAGTAACAAGAAATTTCAGTCTTTCGATCAGCCCTGTAATAACATCTTCTGTTTTTGTTTTGTGGCATGGTGATTTTTGTTGATTAAAAATTTTTTTAACTTTCTTTATTGGTTTATGAAGAGACAAAAGTAGAAATGGCTGGCTCAGCAAAAGTATTGCAGAAGGACCAAACATTATAGCAGATACTAATCTAAGTTTGTAAGACTTTCCGTTTTCACAACACTGTCACGTAGGAGAATGCATGAACCATATACCCTAAGCCTCAGGTTAAGTGGGCACAGGGGAGCTTGATGTTGGGCAAGAGGAAAAAACCCTTCAGCTGTGAAACCCAATTTCTACAAAATCTAGATAGTCTCATCCAGTGCTTTAACATCAAAGGATTTCTTGGCTTTTTATGAGCAGATTAAACAAGCATCTAGTAGAAGTAGCATGGATATATTTGTCCATGATTAGGGCTGTCTGTTTCTTCTAAGTTTACAGTCTTTTTCTTCCAAGTTTAAATAGGCGAAGACTAGATTCAGATAATTCTGCAGAAGTGTTTCTATCACTTAGTGCAGTATGCAGTGACCTCAAGTATGAAGTGCTAGGCCACTTCTCTAGTAATTACACGATATAAATGATGGTGATTTTTTTTGTTCTTTTAGCAGAACTATTCATTGGCTGAACTTGATGAAAAGATCAATGCTATAAAACAGGCATTACTGAGGAAAACAAAAGAAAGCAAGTCCAAGGAGGCTGAGCAGCTTCTTCGATAAAAAAAAGTCTTCTCAGAATCCTCATCACGCTTTACACATAAACCATAGACCTAAGTAGTGTTCATTGGGGATGACTTTAGCAATGAAGACAAAGCATGCATATAAGCTCCTTCTGGATGATCTTCAAAACTTTCTTTCAGAATAACTCATTTAAAAGCAATCTTATTAATGAAATAGTTTAAGAATATTTCAGGAATATCATTCTAATAATCCATTTCCTTCTGTTATAAAGGAGGATTGCAGCATTGTTTGTATGTGGAAAGTCTTAACCTGCATACAAAATCACATGTAATTCTTGATGACTAAGTATTTCAGAAGGTCTATCTTTTGAATATTTTTCACCTAAGTAGTTTGCATAGACTTGTGAAATAAAGTTAGTTACTTCCTTAGAAGTAAATTGTCTTGGGGGAAAAAAATGACAAAAAACCTTGCAATATGCATGCTTATGTGCACTTTTTCCATATTTGTCACAGTTTTCTGTGTGAAATGCAGCAAATTGCATTTGTTTGACAGGTGGTTATGGAAATCCTGTATGTGTAAATAAAAACTGTTCTTCACTTCCTCAGTGTCCTGTGTGAATTCAAATTTCATACCCTGCTAACAAACTCAGTATGTTCTAAAGACCACCCAGGGGAGATTTTGAGGAGTATGCCACCAAGGCACCAACTTCCCTTCCATTTGAATGTTTACATTACTTTTGAAGCATGGCTGCTGGCTATGTGATTTGAATTGAGGTCATACCTTTGCCCACACACTGAAGTGTGATTTTGTTGTGACTTTTTGTTTGGGTTTGTTTGTTTGTTTGAATAAATTGTTTTTTGTTTATACAAGTTCTTTATTTACTGTCTGTCTTTATTGGAGTTTAGAAGAAAGGTAACTTGCAGAGGGAGTTTTGTGTTAACTGCTCTGCTTATAGCAGTCATACTGTTGATGTCCCTCCATCAGTCTCTGGCAGGTGTTATGAACAGTAACTGACTGGACACAGTCTTTGAAGAATAGCATTTTCTGTGACTCTGTGTTCTTATCTAGACTAACATTTGTTGTAGCAACTGCAGCTAATGCTTTTCTGAAGGTGATTTCCTCAAGAGAGACTGGTTACAAAGACTGCATTAGCAGTTTCAAAGTGGCTTTTTCTGTAGTGAATTGCCTGCTACTTGAAAGATCTCGTGCCATGGAACTCTCCTTCTCTTTATTAAGATGGCGGCAACATAGCAGTTAAGGGTTAAAAGCATGAAAATACATTGCAGCATGACAATAGCTAAGGAGATGAAGGTGAATATACTCTGGATTGTAATTTATTAAGCCTATATAATTTATCAAATACATGCTACAGATAAACTTGAAAAATGTCATGGTATTCATCTTGCTTTGTTTCTAGTCCTTTGCCATTCTTTGGTTTCAAGTTCGTAATTTCTCAAATGCTTAATGTCAGTGTCTCTGCTATAAAAATTCACTGGGAGGATATTCTCTACCCTGAGCCAAATGTTAAAAGTACTTGCATATTTCAGAAGGCTGCCAAGCTGGTGGAAGTTTCCCTTCCTCTGCTATATGACTCGTATGCACAGAGGGACAGGGGAACACTATTTTTGTGTTCAGTGCTAATGGTCTTACTGGTTGATCTGTGCTTGCCATTTGTATCTTTGGGTTTGACCTTCTACAACTAACTTCCACTGTAAGGAGTGTTTCTGTAGAGAGGAGCTATTATCTGCCACAGCCCCGTAATAAAGTGGATGCAGGATAGACCTCTTACACCATCCATTTTCCAGAGTTGCCAATTATGCTGTTTTTCCTCTGCACCTGAAACACTGCAATGCTTGCTGAGAAGTGGGGCTGCAGCAGCTAAAGAAGTCTGACCAGTAGCCAGAGATGAAGCAAAAGCAGAGGAAGTATTTACTATCTTGTTGACATGTCTCAGCACCTTGACCAAGACCGTTTTACTCATACTGGACTGAACTGCACACCTCCCTTCAAAAAGATGCATGGAAGTGTTCTTAACAAGAGAACTTTATAACTTTGTTAGACATAATCTTTTCCTTCTCCACTTCCAGCTAGAGCTATGAAACACTGAGAATAACTTCCCTCATATAACGCTTTCTTGTCAGACTGCTCCTGGCATCCAGAGGCCTGTGTTACGAGAAGCACTGTTGTGGCTGGTGCTTGCTACAGTAACATCTGTCACTTGGCAAAAGGCCAGGTTTGAATCTAAACTGGACAAAGGAGTGATGTTCACTCCAGAGAAGAACTTGTGCATAGATAAAACTATATAGATGCATTTTTGTATGTCACTTCTGTGATCCATTTCACAATCCTCCAGCATACATAATCCCAGTAATGTTAAAGGTTTAGAACCATAGAATTGTTAAGGTCAGAGAAGACTTCCAAGTTCATCAAGTCCAACCTTTGAACACCACCCTGCCAACTAAACCATAGCAGTAAGTTCCATGTCCAGTAGTTTCTTGAACACTTCCAGGGATGGGGACTCCACCACCTCCCTAGGCAGCCCATTCCAATGCTTAACCATCCTTTCAGTGAAAAAATTCTGATGTCTAACCTGAACCTCATCTGGAGCAACTTGAAGCCATTTCCTCTGTCCTGTCACTCATTGCCTGGTAGAACAGGCTGACACCCATCTTGCTCCAACCTCCATTCACATAGTTGTAGAGAGCAATAAGATCTCCCCTGAGCCTCCTCCAGGATAAACAACCACAGCTTCCTTGGCTGCTCTTCATATGACTTAGTCTTTAAACCCTTCACCAGCTTTGTTGCCCTTCTCTGGAAAAGCTCCAACACCTCAATGTCTTTCTTAGAGTGAGGGGCCCAGAACTTGACACAATTCAAGGTGTGGCCTCACTAGTGCTGAGTACAGAGGGACAATCACTGCTCTAATCCTGCTGGTCACACTATTTTTCATACAAGCCAGGATGACATTGGCCGCCTTGGCCATCTGGGCACACTGCTGTCTCAAGTTCAGCAGCTGTTCACCAGCACTTGCAGGTGCTTTTCTGCTGGGCCACTTTCCAGCTGCTCTTCTCCAAGACGGTAGTGCTGCCTGGGACTGTTGTGACCCAAGTGCAGGCACTCAGCACTTCACTTTATTGAACCTCATACAGTTGGCCTTGGCCCATGGATCCAGCCTCTCTGGATCCCTCTACAGCACGCTTCTACCTTCTAGGCCATCAGCACTTCCACCCAACTCAGTGTTGTCTGTGAATTTAACCAATCCCCTCATCCCAATCATCAATAAAGGAATTAAAACAGGACTGGCCCAAATACTGAGCAGTGGGGAACCACACTAGTGGCCAGCTGCCAACTGGATGTAGCACCATTTACCACCACTCTCCAGACCTGGCCATTCAGACAGTTTTTAACCCAGCAAACAATTAGCTGTACAAGCTTCTCCAGGAGAATGCTGTGGGAAACAGTATCAAAGGTTTTGCTGAAGTCCAGGCCACTACATCCACAGCCTTTCCCTCATCTACTAAGATGGGTCAGCTTGTCTTAAAAGGAGATCAGGTTGGTCAAGCAGGACCTGCCCATGGGCCTGATCCCCTGGTTGTCCTGTGTATGTCACATGATGACACTCAATATGATCTGTTCCATAAACTTTCCCAGCACCAAGGTCGGGCTGACAGGCTTGTAGTTCCCCAGATCCACCTTGCAGTCCTTCTGGTAGATGTACATCACACTGGCCAACCTCCAGTCATCTGGTACCTCCCTGGTTAACCAGGACTGATTATAAATGATGGAGAGTGACTTGGAGAGCTCTTCCACCAGCTCCCTCAGCACCTTCAGGTAAATTCCGTTCAGCATCATAGACTCATGCATGTCCAAGTGGCACATCAGGTCAGTAACTACTTCCTCCTGGACTGCAGAGCATCTGCTCTGCTCCCAGGCCCTGTCTATCACTCAGGAGGCCAGTTGACCCGAGGATAACTGGTCTTTCTGTTGAAGATGAAGGCAAAGGCAGCATTCAGTGCCTGGGCCTTTTCCTCATCCTTGGTTACCATGTTCCCCTCTACATCCGATAAAGTATGNTACTCATACTGGACTGAACTGCACACCTCCCTTCAAAAAGATGCATGGAAGTGTTCTTAACAAGAGAACTTTATAACTTTGTTAGACATAATCTTTTCCTTCTCCACTTCCAGCTAGAGCTATGAAACACTGAGAATAACTTCCCTCATATAACGCTTTCTTGTCAGACTGCTCCTGGCATCCAGAGGCCTGTGTTACGAGAAGCACTGTTGTGGCTGGTGCTTGCTACAGTAACATCTGTCACTTGGCAAAAGGCCAGGTTTGAATCTAAACTGGACAAAGGAGTGATGTTCACTCCAGAGAAGAACTTGTGCATAGATAAAACTATATAGATGCATTTTTGTATGTCACTTCTGTGATCCATTTCACAATCCTCCAGCATACATAATCCCAGTAATGTTAAAGGTTTAGAACCATAGAATTGTTAAGGTCAGAGAAGACTTCCAAGTTCATCAAGTCCAACCTTTGAACACCACCCTGCCAACTAAACCATAGCAGTAAGTTCCATGTCCAGTAGTTTCTTGAACACTTCCAGGGATGGGGACTCCACCACCTCCCTAGGCAGCCCATTCCAATGCTTAACCATCCTTTCAGTGAAAAAATTCTGATGTCTAACCTGAACCTCATCTGGAGCAACTTGAAGCCATTTCCTCTGTCCTGTCACTCATTGCCTGGTAGAACAGGCTGACACCCATCTTGCTCCAACCTCCATTCACATAGTTGTAGAGAGCAATAAGATCTCCCCTGAGCCTCCTCCAGGATAAACAACCACAGCTTCCTTGGCTGCTCTTCATATGACTTAGTCTTTAAACCCTTCACCAGCTTTGTTGCCCTTCTCTGGAAAAGCTCCAACACCTCAATGTCTTTCTTAGAGTGAGGGGCCCAGAACTTGACACAATTCAAGGTGTGGCCTCACTAGTGCTGAGTACAGAGGGACAATCACTGCTCTAATCCTGCTGGTCACACTATTTTTCATACAAGCCAGGATGACATTGGCCGCCTTGGCCATCTGGGCACACTGCTGTCTCAAGTTCAGCAGCTGTTCACCAGCACTTGCAGGTGCTTTTCTGCTGGGCCACTTTCCAGCTGCTCTTCTCCAAGACGGTAGTGCTGCCTGGGACTGTTGTGACCCAAGTGCAGGCACTCAGCACTTCACTTTATTGAACCTCATACAGTTGGCCTTGGCCCATGGATCCAGCCTCTCTGGATCCCTCTACAGCACGCTTCTACCTTCTAGGCCATCAGCACTTCCACCCAACTCAGTGTTGTCTGTGAATTTAACCAATCCCCTCATCCCAATCATCAATAAAGGAATTAAAACAGGACTGGCCCAAATACTGAGCAGTGGGGAACCACACTAGTGGCCAGCTGCCAACTGGATGTAGCACCATTTACCACCACTCTCCAGACCTGGCCATTCAGACAGTTTTTAACCCAGCAAACAATTAGCTGTACAAGCTTCTCCAGGAGAATGCTGTGGGAAACAGTATCAAAGGTTTTGCTGAAGTCCAGGCCACTACATCCACAGCCTTTCCCTCATCTACTAAGATGGGTCAGCTTGTCTTAAAAGGAGATCAGGTTGGTCAAGCAGGACCTGCCCATGGGCCTGATCCCCTGGTTGTCCTGTGTATGTCACATGATGACACTCAATATGATCTGTTCCATAAACTTTCCCAGCACCAAGGTCGGGCTGACAGGCTTGTAGTTCCCCAGATCCACCTTGCAGTCCTTCTGGTAGATGTACATCACACTGGCCAACCTCCAGTCATCTGGTACCTCCCTGGTTAACCAGGACTGATTATAAATGATGGAGAGTGACTTGGAGAGCTCTTCCACCAGCTCCCTCAGCACCTTCAGGTAAATTCCGTTCAGCATCATAGACTCATGCATGTCCAAGTGGCACATCAGGTCAGTAACTACTTCCTCCTGGACTGCAGAGCATCTGCTCTGCTCCCAGGCCCTGTCTATCACTCAGGAGGCCAGTTGACCCGAGGATAACTGGTCTTTCTGTTGAAGATGAAGGCAAAGGCAGCATTCAGTGCCTGGGCCTTTTCCTCATCCTTGGTTACCATGTTCCCCTCTACATCCGATAAAGTATGGAGATTTTCCTTGGCCCTCTTTTTTTGTTAATGTATTGTAAAAACACCTTTTGGTTATCTTTCACAGCAGTAGCCAGGTCGAATTCTAGATGAGCTTTCACCTTTTTAGTTTTCACTTTATATGACCTATACATTTCTGTATTCTTCATGATTTGCCTGCTCTTTCTTCCAAAGGTTATAAACTCTCTTTTTTGCCCCGTATTCCAGCAAAATTGTTCAGCCAGGCTGGTGGTCTTCCCTTGCCTGTAAGCACATAGGGATGGCCTGTTCCTGCACCTTTTAGATTTCATTTTTCAAATATGTCCAGCAAGCTTACTGTGCTGTGAATTCGCTGGAAAAGAGATTGACTATGGTATGTATTGCTGGAGGGAGACTGCAAAGTATTCCAGCCTGCATCTCTTCTGCCCTGATGTTTTCAAGGTGCATGCTTTGAAGGAAATGCTAAAAATCTATGTAGCTAACCAAGAATGGAAAGGATAGTTTGGTTTCCACTGCAAGAACTCTAGACAGACTTTAATTCCAGCTTCAATATGTAACATTCTCAGATAAAATGAGACATTCTGTCTCCTTATTTATGCTTACCTGAAAGCTGATCTAGGTTTTCTTTCCAGGTTTTTTCAGAGTCCAATAGTCTGTGTTTCACACTTCACTCAGTTATTAAGGGCTTCCAGTTGCAAGATAAAAAAAATAATTGTACAGCACTGTAAATTTAGCATTAGTTACTTGAGCCTAAGAGCACCACTTTTAAGCCAAGAACATTTGTCTCCCTTAGGAATGCTTCACATTGCTGTTTTGCACTTTGTGTGAGAGATGTAGTAAAATACTGGAGCTTGTGTTTCTGTGCAGTTCTGCAACGTGTGCATGATCAGTTTTGTTGCTTCAGGCTCCTCTGAGGAGGGAGCGATTCATCTCTAGGAGGCTAATTTCTTACAGTTGAGTGCAAGATTTTAATAAATAAACCCAAAAGTGAAGTGCCCTTTTGAACAGCCCTCATATCAGCAGGTAATATCAGTAATTTAGGAAACTCAAACCATTCGCCATTCCATCCAATGTATTGTGATCAGTACTGGATTATTTATTTATTTTTAATTCATCATAAGTTATCTCTTGTTTTAATTAAGACGTTACAACACCACTGAGATTTTAACCCCCAAATGCTGAAGATAAATTATTTGGAGGACAAGTAGTCAAAATACTGAATAAAATACATTTTTGATTGATCAGTTTACAAATAATTTGCACCAGTGAGAACAAACAAAGTGTTTTCTATGATAACAGATGAGCCATCCTCTCCTGAAGACCTGGAGAGAGGACTTTGAAGAGGTAAAAAAAAGCCTACAGAAAGATTGCCTTACAGACAACATTTCCCTTCTCCCATAAAAGCATTTCCCCTAACCCTTCCTGTTGAAGACTTGCTGAGTACTCCAGGCTTCTGTGGCTGTAGGGATCTTTCTTCAGTCATGCTATAACATGAATCTGTTATAATTGCTTGCTACCTCAAAACATGGCAGAAAGTGGATGAAATTATCCCCAGCCCTGTGGGTTGCTGAGGATCCAGGCAACCTGTCCGAAAGTGTTGGGCTACACATTGCCTTTGCTGACCCACATAAGATGCTCCTGTGGTTACGAATAGGATTTGATGACCTGTCAGATAATATATCCCACCCAAAAGCAGTGAGACCCAACTCAAGTGGTCTCCAGGAGACAAGTTTTCTTGACATTGCTAGGATATATGAATTTGATTTCTTCTGTCTTGAAGTGCTATCTGATGGGGGAGAGGTGGGAGTATGTATTGTAGAAAGTCTAATGATAGAGAAATAAGAAAAGAGAAAGCACAGCTACAAAACCACTACCTCTGTACATCTTGTAATGAAACTGCCTTGTCATGGGCAAAACTCTTGAAAATAACAATGAAAAGAATAGGCATTGTTTGAAGCTATTATTTGAAAATCATCTAAATTTTTAAAGGTTAATTACTGTAATTTACCCATCTTGATTATTAAAAAGGGTTACACATGAACAATAAACATAAGAGTTCAATCTATTTTATTTCCACAGTTGATTCATCCACATCTGATTAGCTTTTTATGACCATCTAATTGATTTGTAGAATTCTGTCCAGTACAGATGGGCTACTGTTCATGACTACTTTCATACCATTTCTATTATTGTTGCTCTGATTTTTATTCAAGGCCAAAGAGAGGGGAATGTAAGAGCGTGATGTTCACCTAAACATAACAATGACATTAAATTTCTCTTTGGCACTGAGACAAGAATAGATTTGTGGAAACATTCTACTATGAATACAAATAAGTTGTTTATACATAAATATAATAAAATTTCTTACTTAATTATGACCTATTTTACCAGTTCTACAATATGTTTTGTTATAAAGTTTTGTAGCAACAGCCAGGCTAAATCAGTTGTCACAAACTCATTTGGCTCAAAACTAGAATTATACACCTACTAACACTTGTGAGAGAATAAAAGCCATGCCTCTGTAGCCTGTTTTATGATAATTCTAGTAAGTCTATAATCAATAGTCTCTCAGACAGCTGTGCATGCATATGCTACATTATTTGATACTCAGTTTATACATACAGAATTTCCCCTTTGATGGAAACCATCACTCCCCTTTGAGATGTGAAGACCAATGGAGGCTGCCTAGCTGCTTCCCACCAAAGACTCTGTCCTTACTGATAACACATAGAATGAGCAAGTCTTTACCAAGCACTGGTCTGTAAACCTAGCTGTTACTCAGTTTTATTTCCGAGTCACCTGGGTATATGGGGAGTAGTTTGAAGAACCTGCACTGTAGTTGTCTTTATACAGAAAAATTGTTGTCAACACCAGACCCTGAATCATCCAAATCATTCAGAGAATTAAGAAAGTGCCATCAATTACCTAGTACTTCAACCTCTGTATACAACCTATGTAGCTGGAGCTTCATGTACTGAGACCCAACTCCAGTTGTATGCATACATATACATACCTGTGTGTGTATTAGCAAGAAAGCAAGGTGTCAGCAGAGTTATTACAGTAATGGGAGGTACACTTTCATGCCAGCAATTTTGTACACATCATACTATAGATGTTTGCTTAAGCATGCCAACTGTTTTGCTTGACGACCTCACTATCATTTAATTTAATTTAATTTTATGATCAGTCACAGCAGCGACCACTAAAAAATCTGAAGAAAACTAGCAAGGAGTTTCACTAACCAGACACTTCTCAGGCCAAGAAGGTATGTCAAGCTCAAATCCTGAATGATACCCTTTGAACAAAACTTGTGAAAGAAAGAAAATATATGTATTGTTTCCTTCATATGTGCATTAATTTTTCAGAATTTGTCATCACCAAGTATAGAATCATAAAATGATATAGGAGGGCAGAAAGAGACTTCTGATTAATACAGACTAAACTATCATTGTGGGAAGGCAGCCTGTTCAGATTACACAGCTAAGCAGATTCTACTGCCTGTAACTTCAGCCATAGGGTGTAACATCACGCTTGCTGAATTATCTACCACAGTGCAATAAGAGACAGTACTAGATTTCCCAAGTGCAGGAGAAAATTGTGGGCATGAGGGACATTCTCCTCTCACACCAATTCTTCATTAATACATGTCCCAAACAGCAAAGGAGGAAAAGACTGCAAAATGGACAGCATTTAAAAATCAGTATGTTAAAAGTTGCTGATGGTAATTGCTTCTTACCCATGGAGAAACACTGTTGATACACCCTTCAGCACAGGTTGAGGGAAGCATCAGTTCCAGACTCACACTTAGCAGGAGTTCTTCATCTCTGCTTTCGTTTTATAACATGTATCAAATAACAAACTGTTCTGGCCTGTCAATTCCAGTTTAATACAGGACGTGTATATGGACTTATCTTCTAGCTGTGCCAAAGTGTTTCACTGAGTGCCTCTAATGCAATTACAAGTCCAGCAAGCAGCAAAGAGAAAAAATAGGTATAGCAAAGATGAAAAGCTATTCCAAATGCAATTTGAAACAAGACAGAGAGTCAACAGGAGACAAAATAAGGTTCTTCCAGGTTTTGGAGTTGCAGAAAAAGACACTTACCCAGCACAGACAGTTGTACAGGTAGAGGAGACCAGGGTGATACAAGATGTGCCAAAGGAGAGTGCCAGAGATTGACCTTACAGGATGCTACACAGAAGGGTTGTTAGCACAGAGGAGATAAAAGCAAAGAAGAAGCAGTCTGACAGGAGAGGAAGGAACCAATTCTGGTTACGTGACTCTGACATGCTGCTGCAGGTTGCACAGACACTAAGAAGTCCAAAGGTTATCAGGTCACTAAATGCCTAGAGGAGAGCTGTTTCTGTGCAGAAGAAAATCAGACTATTAGTCCCTCAGAACCTCTCAGAAAAAGGTGTTTCTGACTCCTAGTAACACAGAGCTCCATGACTTTGCCTGCAATGACTACAGGCTTCAGGAACCAATTTTCTCTCAAGTAATACCAATGTTGCAGCTTACAACAAGGGTTCAGGGCTCCTTTAGAATTAACTAAGGAAGGAATTGGCTTCACAATCTAGTCTTTTATGGAGATTGTTAAAATCATTTTTGTAACTCCACAGATTTTATAATTACAAAATATTCGTTACATCTTTTCACTTTACCAGTCATTCAAAGACTGCTGCGTGGCAAGTGAATGTTGCTTGCTTTTACCCTTCTGAGAGAAAAAATTTACTATGGCAAGATTTAGAAAAACAAGTTTAGCGTTTACTGATCACCAAGAACCTGGCATACCTTTATGGCAAGAAAGAAACTGCCATCCTTCTCACTCTATCCCAGAATGTTCCCTATGACTCCAGCTCCTTTGTATCTGTTTTAGTCACTCCCATTCTTGACAATTTGGTTATGCAATCACTGCTCCCTTTCCCACCTGCTCTCCCCCGCTGAGATTACCGCCCTGGTCCTACCTTTTTCTGCCATGCTTTTGGTGATCTTCTCCTTATTCACTGCTTGGAATATATGAAAAAGTGCACCAGGATAAGGGAAGCCCTTGGACTTCAGCCAGCGGGTCTATATAAGGATGACATGCTAGTCTCTGTTTTAAAGCAACACACTGACTTCACGTGGGCTGCTACAATTGAACAAAAGTCAGCAAAGGCCTGAAATATAAGCAGGTAGAAGCGCTGATAAGCAAAGAATTCAATCAGACTAAATACAAATGTCTGTGTTCTGGGAGAAAGTAGATTCTCATGGCTACAGTTCTCTATTGAGATTTAGCAGGGACTGGTCCAGTGCTTTCCACATCCACAAGTTACTGGTGAAGCTTTGTGCAAACCATTTGATTTTTCCATGCTTTATCCCTCAGTTCCCTGTAAGTAAATGGGGATCATAAAGACTGTCTGTATTACAAGGTTGCTGTCATATGGAACAAGAAATGTTCAGGATGTGTTTGGGTTTTGCTCTTAAAATGGCACCTTCACACATTGTATCTGGGACAAGAATAATCAGACTTTCTAATAAAATATTTTCTTAGTAATGCTACAGAGTAAAGATGACTTAATTATACTGTAATCTGCTGCTACAAGACTTTAGGTAAGCTGGTTCTGCAGCCATATCCAAACAAACACAGTTTTGCAGCTGCTGGAGCCAAAGAAGTGCAGGCAGAGCTGTGCTGCAGGCCATTTCACCATGAAATGTTGTCACAAGCTCCTTGAACCATCAGTGCACTCTGCTTTCTGTTGCAGGTCACTGCCTGGCACAGGCTTCTTGTCTCCCTTGGCCCCACTCCTGGGCCAGTTTCACCACTTGGCATCACTGCTTGCTCGCTGCCCTTCATCCAGGTGGGTCCAAAAGCAGGAATAAGACTTCAAATGGGAAATCTTTCCAAGCAGCATAGCAAAACTTTTATTCTGATTTGAACCGTTCAGTGTGGCTGCTTAAGAATTTATAGTTAGTCTGGTCCCTTTTTTCCCCCAGAAAAATCAGTAAAAATATTTTTTAAATCCAGCATTCCTTTAGGAAGACAATTTCTGAAAGCATTGCTTTAAAGGAAAATGAAATACTACCAGTATCTCATCTTAATACTTAGATGTCTCAAAGAAAGAAACAAAATCAAAACCCAGAAACATATATGCTGTTTCTATCTGTGCTTTTTTCACTGAAATAGTGTTTTCAAATTGAAAGGAATGAAGGAGTGTGGGAAATATAGAAAAGTAATGATTCGATTTCAATCAATTTTAATTCCAGCATACGAGGAAGTAACACCACTTGTTGAAAACAAAGCAATCATTTCTGACAGCTAAATTTGCAAGAGACTTTTTGCTGTCTGGAGAGAGGTAAAGCTGGATGCTTTTTTGCTTCTACCTCCTCATTATTTGACTTTCAGTTTGATATATTCTAATGAAGTTTTTCTGTGTCCTGTGACTTCTACTTTTCTTCCCTTAAATCAGCACTCCCACACATACAGAACTATTTTTTTTTCCAGTTTCAACTTGAAACTTGGACTTTAGTATGGAAAAATGTATGTACCTGTACTTTTCTTAATGAAAGATACCTTGATTCAAAAGAGTTGTTAGAAAATTTGGAATGATAGTAAGACTAGAATAAAACTAAAAATAAAGATAAGAGTGGAAAGAGCATCAAGTCTTTGTTTTCTGTCATTTTACTGTTTTTTTACAAGCTAACTTTTCTGGTCTGTGGGCACTTTGTGGGTGAAATAAGCCAAAATCCTCTTACAGTGCTTATTCATCATTTAGCACCCAATAATAATTTTAACTGATCGTTGCCTAAGTGTTTTACTAACTGATTTCCCCCTGAAATCTATGAGGGTTATGGCTTTGACATGCATATATTAAAATGTTGAACAATTTTGCTTTTGTACTACAAAGAAAGGCAAGATCCTACTCCTTTGGAGGAACACTGTGAGGACTTGCAGCCCTCTGTGAAGGTTGGAAGGAGAGATCCACAATTAAGAGGTTTGCCCAAGAATCTTCAGGTTGTCAACAGCAAGTCTTGGCTTTCACCCTTTCAATCATTTATAGACTGGTTTCTCCACACACAATAGGCTCAGGTAAACTATGAAACAAACATCCAGATGACAAACAGCACTGAACATTGACTTCGTTCACTAACCTATTTAACACTGAATTTTTCCACTGCTGATTTCAGGCTTTTGAACTGAAGAGGAAAAATTCACGGCTCAGCAGACGTGCTATCCTACTAACACAGGCAAGGCTATGTCTGTACCTAAAGGTTGTTTTCTTCTAGATCGTGCTGTTGTCTTTGGCAGCAGTAGTGCTTGAGAGACAGGTTTCCTTGTGCCTGTACTGGAATTGTTATCAGCAATGATCAAATATACTTTTTAACTTTTATACACAATTCTTCACATAGATATTTTAAAATTAAAATGCATTGAACTTTTATTTATATTTGCAATATAGCTTTTCATAAGACAATTTGAAGCAAGTCATATTTTCCACCAAAAATTTAATGCTGAAAGTAAAAGGTTAACAGGGTTTAATTTCAGTCTAACAGGTTAGCTAGAGCCTAGTATCAAACCTTCATTCCACACGCCAGGTCTGTTAGAAACACAGGTCTCATCCATATCCCAACAGGCATCAGAAACCCTGGACTTGGATGAGCATTGGAAAATCTCCAAGGTAATGGCAGTGGGAAACACTGGCAGTTTTGAATTTGGCAGATGTCAAAAAAAAAAAAAAAAAAAAAAAAAAAAAAAAAAAAAAAAAAAGGGCCAAACCCCACACCAAACAAACCACTGTGTGTACTCCATTTAAAATACACAGTTGCAGAAGCAGATTTGACTCAGCAATTTAAAAATTCCAAGATAAATTCACTAACTATTCTTGAACAGTTACCATTATAGCTCTGCCTTTTCTACAAGTCATGTTTTACACACTTATTCATACACATGAAGGAAAAATCTTGACCTGTGCTTCTACGCCCATTACTTTGGACAGTAATTCCTTGCAGCACAGTGAAGGCAGCTGTAAGGGCTCCTTGCATCATTAAAACCCACAGGACAGAGCCCATCTTTTGTTATGGATGTTGAGACTGAGATCATTGTAACGAGAAACTTTCACAACTTTTAAAATACCTAGAAACAAGTATTTCATCTTAGATTTCACCCCAAAGTCTGTCATTACCAGTTAACTAACAGTTCCCTCTGAAGAGAGTGCACAATACAAAAGTATATTTTCAGGTTTCAAGAGGCTGTCAGTGTGACACCCAGTCTTCCAGGCAAATTCATTAGGCCAGAATTAAATACTTACTGTGGAGGAAAATATAGGAAGAGAAACTTCAGCCTTTGTCACCCATACTTTTGTTAACCTAGACTTTGCCAGATTTGCCGCATGTCACAACTGGTGCTTGCCGGGGCCATTGAGGCAGCAGGAATGCATTCGCTTTGTGAAGTAGTTTCCGCTTGCATGTGACAAAGCAGCTAGCTGGCTAGTCAGCCCCAGTCAGTGTCTATTTATGGCAAAATGTCAAAAAAGAATGTCCTGCATTTGTGGCTCAACAATAATGAACATGGCTAAATCTGAAAATGAACAAAGGGAAGTGAACAGCTTTTTAAATCTTGAAGAACATTCGATTCCTGGTGTCCTTTTTGTCCCGATTGTTTGGGCTGAAGGCTATGAAAGGACCACCTGTTGGGCTGCCATTTTGGGATTGTGCTAAATGCAGAGATTGCATGAAAGAACACTTTCCAAAATAACCTAGTATTATTATTCATGTATTTTATAGTAAATCTGCATTCAGAACTTGCAGGAAAGTATAAGGCTTTTTTTCTAAGTGAAATTTAAAGGTGCAAGTTCTCTATAAACACACATACTGTGGATACATGATTTTATAGTGACAATCATGATTTTTTAAAAGGAGCTAAATTAAGCCTTTGATACAGCAGTAAGTTCCTCTGTAATAGAAAACTAACCATTTGAAGTAATAAATACAAGATGAAGGAGTGATTAAGTTATAAAGGACTGAGTATCTCTGAGGATTAAAGTAGCAAGGACTACTTGCACAAAATGTAACTTAAATATTTATTTTGTTTAAATATTTATTTGGCACAAACTTGAAATTTTTAGTGAAGGCAATTATTTTTAGTATCTATGAAAATGTTCTTGGGTGTAATTTGGTTTTGCTCAAAAGATCACATTGAATTGTGCTAAAATCTTACAAAATTTTGAAAAAGCTTACCATAAATCAATATAAACATTTAATTTTAAAATATGAAATATGTATCCATTTTCTTATGGATTTTTTTTGTAGAAAGTACTTTGTACAGTCAAGTGACAATTAGTTACATAATAAAATCAGGAGAAATATTGCCTAAATTAAAAGAAGAAAAAAATCCCTTGTGTTTTATAAATATCAATTCATCCAAATTTAAGTTTTGAAGTTGAGACATTTACAAAGAAAGTTCCACCTGATTCCAATAAACACACCCATTAATGTTTTAACACAGCAAATGGCTCTTGAATAACCCCTATTTAGAGCCAATGTTAATAATAGAATAGCAAGGAACAAATGTGTTTTCCAAAATATGTTTTCTTTATACACCCATAATGAATTCTAAAGTTATTTACATAATGTCCCATATATTGCCTTTATTTTTTTTAAGTATAGATGCCTGTGTAAACTTACTGACGCATGTATTCTATTTACCAGGATCAGCAGTGAGCCTTCATGCTCACTTCATGCTACACAACACATATTTCCAAAAACTTTATATGAATTTTATCTGACTTCATGATTGGAGTTGGTTTACACAATTAATTGGAGGACTAGCCAAGAGGCATGTCTACATGAATAACCAGTAATCCATCTGTTGTCACCTGTTTCAATCACAAAAGTTATAGGCAAAACTCAGGTGTTAAACTTGTTGGGTTTTACTTATTTTTCATCCTCATAAAAGTAAAGGTTGTTGTACATCTGAAAACAAGCCATAAAAACATTAGTGCAGGTAAAAGAGTGCTTATTTCCTAGATATCTCCTGCATATCTTACAGTAGCAGAAATTGAGCTTAATGTATCATTACCACTACTTTTGAAAGTTAAAATATGGTTCTAAATATACTACAGTGGGCTAAAGTTACTCTTAGAAAATAATAATTTTGCTGGTCAAACAAAATTGCTAGTCAATCACATTTTTACATGTGGATTGAACTGTATTTCCTACATTAGAAAGAATGAGATTTTATGTGACTATCAGTTCAGAGGGGAAAAATGTGAAGCGGAATAGTGTACAATGCAGAAGTATAAATTAATGTCTTGGTTTATTGTTCACTGTGCCATAAGGAGTATGTACTACGCACAGCTACTCTATTAGGGAATTATGGAAACTGAAGCTAGAAGCAAAAATGACTTATGTCTGAATAAAAATATGTCTTTGGGAGAGATACAATATGTTTGGAACCCTGAGGGTTAATGAGAGGTAAGCTGGTGAAGGGGGGAGATGAGATAAGGGAAATAACAGAAGCTGAATAGATGAAAGAAGTGATTCAGTGGGGAAGCATTGTTGATCACAGCTAGTCTCAGAAACAAACTAGAAAAATGGGAACTGCTTTAACATTGGCAGGAAAATAATATTTTAAAAAAGAATTTATATCACATACTAAAAAGTAAAAGAAAATAAGAAATAATAAAAGGCTTTCAAGCTTTCTTTGGTATGCATCAATGAAAAATAGTACAAGCAAGCAAGAAAGAAAGCACTGAAATGGAATCCTTTCCAAAGGTATCTCAGAGAGATGGGCTTATTGTCCCATTCTTTTCACATCAAGAATTTAATTTTGCATTCTCTTTGTCTGTCTTGAGATATACTTGCAGTTATTCTACACTGGGTACTTTTTCATTCTTTTCATCTGCCTAGATAGTCTACACTGGGATAGAGGGAGGCAGAATGGGAGAAATCTAGCTTTGAATTAAATCATCTGGCTGTCCCCTGCCAATGTGAATCTTGAATAAAGTTTGAACTGTACTCAAATGCAGAGTGGCATCCTCTGTCCTGAATACTAGGGGGAACTGCAGTCCTTCAATTTCCCTCATTTTCTCTTCCCATTTTTAACATCTGTTTTTGCAGAGAAATTATATCTATCTGTAGCATCCAGATTTCCTTACGCTTCTGCCACAGAGGATGCAGATATACCTTACAGGACTTGATTACCTATTAGCCTATACTTCACTTCCAGCAACTGGAAAAATGGTAACAGCTTATATTGCCCCTCTGGAAAGACCTACACTAAAATATTGCCAGCAGAACACTAAAAACCCCAAAATACTATTTGCTTTTTAGTGCCAGGGACATTCCGGTTCCTATGTACATATACTGTTTACACCCATCCCCCATGAATTCCTAAGACAGTTTCTCTTATATTAAGCTTCCCTCTGGTGCCCATAGCAACACCATCTAGTACTGAAATGTTCCTGCAGGGTTTGCGGGAGTCCTTTCAAAACAAGATGCTGATTCTGCAGTTATTGCACACCCAGCTACTTATATCAGATTCACAGTCTGAGCTCTCAGTAGCACACAGAAGGTAATTCATCTGACCACTGACTGTCCTCATCATCACTAGGGATGAAACAGGTTACGTATGTTTCAGTTTGAGTTTTCTTCCCATTAAAACCAACTTGGGGTTTTTTGGAGTTTACTTAGCTGTTTGAAGAAATGGAAGATGGTGGTGGAGTTTGCAATTTGAGATGATTCTGCTGTTTCATTTTCATTTATCTATCTCCAAATGTATTGATATGCAAATTGGCCTTTGTCCTCTTGTAGACAACTTGGGGTCCACTTTCTGATCTTGAGGACAATGATGTGAAGGCAGAAAAGGTATATTTGGTTAAAAACCAAACAGGGAGAAGTTTATGGGGAGTCACAATGGCTGACTCCTGCAGCCTGGAAATTTTTACCAGAGTTTGTTGTGTTGGGAGCCCACATCCCTTAGGATACCTGGTAGGGGTCAGAGTTGAGCTGGACCTCTGACAGGAGCCACAGATGCACGTCGTGATGAAAGGGAAGGGCCTATGCAATTGCCACTGCCTCTGTGTTCCTGTGCACATTGGGACTGAGGAGGGTCTAAAACAGCTGTGTGAGCCTGTTACCTCCATACCTCATTACTGCATTCTGGAGATGCCAGCAGATCTCCAGTGGAGTGGAGAAGGCTGAGGAGGCACCCCACAACGTGCTCAGGGTGTCCTAGTCCAGATCTTCAGGCTGAAAAGAAATAATGTCACTTCCAAACACCAGAGTCATACCCATTGTCAGTACCAGACATTTATATGATTTTAGCTCAATGAGAATGGAAAGGAGGAAGGCAGTGACAATATGCACTTTGTTCATTCATTTTGAACACCGTATTTCATTTAAATTCTGTGCTGTGCCATGCTGTGTGCTAGAAAATGTACCCTAGGATATTTTTAAAGCTATAAAAGTTCAGTAAATGGAAACTTCCCTGCAGGACTCAGCTATTAAATCTTTGCTGGAAAGTGGGAGCCACGTCCATTAAAAAATTCATATTCTAGTAAGACTAATCACATCTTTGTACTAGTAAAGTATGCTTGAATTCAGATGTTAATCGTGTAAATATTTGCCAGTTATACATCATGTAGAACAAATGCCACAATTTGGCAGAGTTAAGTAACCCCTTATCTCTGAAGTTATCTTGAGAACATGGAAATATTTGGGACATGTGTTCAGGGTGAAGGTGAAATATTTGCCACAGTGAGGCAAAAATAATCCCTTCCCCTGCCATCATTTAGCCAGAGAAAAGTTCACCTGGAGTGCAGCTGCACAGACCCTGTGCTGTGAATCATGGTGTGGGCTGAGCTCTGCTCCCTGCTCTGAGCACGGGGTGCCTGGCCTGGCACAGACCCTGCCTGGGGACCTCACCAGCACTCTGAGAAGGAGATGGATGTTGCTGGTGTATGTAATATAGGCATAACATTTGGGCCTTTGTACAGAAAGTGGGCAAGGGATCATAAGAGCCCCCTCAGCCCTGCTGGTGCTATGCACGATGCCTTACATGGTGATGGTAAGGAGTCAGAGGCAGGTGTGCAGCAGGCTGTGCTCTGAACAGAAAAACAAGGCCTGGGGAAAAGGAGAGCTTGAAACTCCTTCCGAGGACATGGGCCACAAATAACCCTCCTCTGTGCTGGCTTTAGCAGAGTCATTCCAGAGCAGGAGTAAAGCTGTACAAATGGTGTCCCGACATGCAGCACGCACACATTTCTTCCTTCCAACCTTCACATACACTGTGAAAAAGGTGTAATTCTAAATAATTTAGAATTTAATTCCAAGTCTAATTCTGAATTTAGTGTTTTTTAAAAGAAACCAGGAAGTTCTTTATGAGTCAAATACCTGTTTCAACTTGCAAGGAGATGTGAATGACTTCTGACATTACTATTGGACAATTGTATTTTTATCTGCTGTCATTCTTCCTACCCAGTGCTAAATTCCCCATTACCAACAATTAAGTCTTTATATAGTCATTGCTATGCTGACTTGAGAAAAATTGAGATCTCAGGAAATTTCTTTTGTTTCAAGACTGGCCACCTGCTGAGCACATCTAGCTCATGGGACAGTTTCTTGCACCCTTCTGGGAATATAGCTCAGGCAGAGGAAAACAAAATTGGGAGTAGTATCATGGGTGCTGCAGGAATGGAGGGTTACAACAGGGAGGGAAGGATGAATTTGGCTTGGATCTGGCAACATTTATTTGATAATCTATCAAGTGCTACATTAACATTTCTGTACTGGACAGGCTCAGAGCACCAGGCTGGAGCTAGAAGTGGCATCCAAACACACCAAATGGGTTGATCCCAGCTGGCACAAACAGGACTAGATTGGAGTTCCAAAAAATACAGATCAAGAATCTGGACCAGTGCATTTTTTTATCAACACAGGGGCTAGAATTCTAATTTTTACAATTGATATATGCTGAATCTTATATTTTCATTCTGGGTGCAGTTTTTTATTTATTGGTGTTTTTGTACTCTCCTTTCTATCTTATTATTAGGGAGTATTTCATTAATGCAAAGGATTCCTGATGAAACTTTCCAGAAGTAAAAAAAAAAAGGTTTTGTTGTGATGGGTTCTAAGTAGAAACTGCAATCTGAAAGAATTGTTTATGCTCCCTTTCTTAAGAAAACTTTTCCTGTGAAGACACAATCCTGTAAAGTTAACAAAATATCCAGTTCACACCAGATTGCATCTTCCCTATATTTACTTGATATTTACATTTCAGAAGGGACCAAGATGTGGGCCCCAATTCATCATTGCACTGCTTTTGGTTTATGTTTGCATAAAGCTATTGCTTGCAGATTAATTTAAATTAGTATAAAAACTTTTCAAGACACATGCTGACTCTTTCTGAATGTCTAGAAAGTTCCTAGAAAAACTCGTAATGAAATTTTTCTCAAGATAGTTTCTAATGATAATAATAAATCACTTCAAAAGCTGTCTGTGTGCATGGGAGGCAATCCTTATTTTATTTAAAAAAAAATAAAAAAAAGAAAAGAGGATAAGAAAAATTACCATGTGCAAGAATTACTGTGTAACTCAGGGCTGTGAGGTTGCTGTCACTGCTAAATCTCATCCCAGTTCTTAATCCAAACTAGTTGTCTGTGTTTCTTGCAATGAAGAGCTTAGCCTTCCCTCTGAGAAACTGTTTTACTACCTGTAGGTGCTACCGAGAGGAAGTCTGGGCCTGTGCCCGGTTATCGTTAGCTTTCAAAAATTCTCTCTGCTGATTGTGAGAATCAATATTTACCAAGTCAAGAAATGCCATTCCTCTGAACACTCTGTATGCTCCTACCCAGTTATAACCCATCCCTTTGTTACCATTTTTCTCTGCTGAACAGACACAGATTCTTTTCTTAAAATTATGAAAAATCAAAATCATTGATAGTAGAAGTTATTTTTAACAAGTAAAGCAGTAATCAGATATCTGATGCACAAGTTTGAAGAATAAAGCATAGTTAATTTAAGAGGAATTATGAGTTACATCCCCTGAAACTATAAAAGCTATACAGATTAGTTGTTTTTAATCCCATTTAACTAAAGCTCCCCATTTCATTCTTCTAACCTTTTCTCATAAAAAAATCCTTCCAACTTCTCAGTCATGTTTTCTATCCTCCTTGGAATTTCTCTCTATTTGTCTACATATTTTGAGTATAAAGAGGGGCCCGGGGTGAATGCAGGATTCTAGGAGGGACTCTCACCATTGTGCTAAATCCGTAATTAAAAAGGGTTAAAGTTAATATATTTAAGCTACAACAGTGAAACCACTTGATCACACATGACAACAGAAGTATTTATAATTATAGTGATTGTCTTACCTCTCAAATGGTCAGACTTAGAGTGTTTAATCTGTACGGATTTCTTCTCTATAATGAAGATTTTAAGGACATTTCCAAGACAGTGCAAATTTTGCTTGAATTGTGGAAAAAGAATTATTTTAAAAGGGTTTTAAAATCTTATGCCCTGGTGATTTTGGTCTGCAAATAACCTCTTGTCCACTTTTTCTATCTTGATGTAGCAGGACCCGTACCTTACAGCAGTACCCTCCGTATGCAGCCACAGAGCAGGCAGGACGATGCACAGTAACAACAACAGCTGCAAATAACATTTTCAAAACCTTTTTGTGCACTTTTACTGAAACACTTAAATAACACAGTGGAGATGAGGAAAACTCACATGTTCAATCTCTCAAGCATTAACTGAATGCAAATAGAATTTGCGGTTTTGAATTTACTATTTAAATATTCCCCAAACTATGCTAAAAAACCCCAGCTGCATACAGGAACCCCAAAGCTATTTACTGCAAGGATGAAGTATTAAACCGTGAGACACCAGATACAATTATACAACCATAATCTGTTTGGTTTATTAATTTTCTGACCTATAACCAAAGCTGAAAATAATTCTAAATTCAAGAACAGCATCCGTGCCACAGATGAGCATGAACACACTGCCTTGGAACCCCTCACATGCATTAGGACCCCAAAAGGGTAATGACAGTTCCTGCCTTACAAAGTATCTGACCTGAAAGGCTTCTCCCTGGCATAAGTTCTCAGTACTTTGTATTGTCAGACTCACAGACATAGGGTTCAGGAAGTTTGGGGTTTGTTTTTGTCTTTTTTTCTCAACCAGTGATGCTATGGAAGTAATCCAAACCATCTAACTTGTGCTCTCTCCAAAGACTAATTTAGTGGTACAAAGCATACGTGAATGGGTGCCTTACCCCACCCAGACACACCTGCACAATTATACACACACACACACACATTTACATGAGGAGATTAACTGCATCTAAAAATTAATTACTTATCTGTATGCACACACGTGTTATTAAGATTTATGAAGACTATGCATAGATTTAGCTACAGGTTCTCCTTGGGTTTCTAAAAATTTGAATCAAAGTATGATCCTGATGCTTTTCATCCCTCTGCTCTTTACCTACAGACCACGAGCATGTGATGTTCGTTTGTATGTGGTATAGACAGGTGTCAGGGGAAGATGTATATAGACACATTTCTCTATTAGTCTGTATATGACCATCATGCATTATTTATAAAATGAGTTTATTGCATATACAAACAATAATTATTCTAAACATGCAATTATATATCCATATTTGTATGTCTATATAGAATTTTTTGTCCTTAATGGAAAACTTGAACTGCAAGCAGCCATGTCAGAACTCAGATGGTTAACATTCACTTCTTGCTGTTTTATTGCATATTACTGTGCGCTCCTGAGCAGCAGGAGCAGATTCAGGCAATTACAATCAAGTCAGGGCACACGCCGTGGCTGAGCAACACGATCATGATGAGGATACTGATGAGGCACTTATCGAAAACCCCACATCATCCACACTCATCAGCCACAACATGTCACCCCAAATGAGGCATCAGCTGCCTTCAAATGGCTCATTGCACACTGTTTACAGCTTTCTTTGGACCCACTTTTGATTTTGCGGTCAGGACTTAGTTCAAACAGCAGCTGACTGGCACTGGCAAGCCCCGGGATACAGAAGAGCTGACTTCCCGGGAGTCAGGAGTGTTTTCACACGGGGCCTGACCAACGGAGAGGAAAGGTCCCAGTTCAGCACCCCCCCCAAATATCAGTCCCTCTAAGTGCAGGAGGATGAGTTATTTCAGAAGAGTTTGAAATCAGGAGAGGACGGGCAGGACGAGAGAGGGGAAAAGTAAACAAACAAACAGCCCTCTTTCTGGTATCTTTTATTTCCTAACCTCCACCTTAACAAGCCGCCAGCAAAGGAAAGTCTGACAGAAACACTTTGGACCAGATCCCTGTCATTGCTGGGACCTCTTGAGTCACTTTGAAGGTGTAAAAGGGCCCTTAAAGTGGGGGCACAAGTCATGGGTTCTCTGTTCAGAGCTGTCTCTATGTTGGACTTGCACTAAGCTGTGCAGAAAACTTTTTCTGAGCTGCAAACCCTTACTTACTGGGATTCAGGAAGACTTTTCTTTCTTATTTATTTATTTCTCCATAAAGCAAGCAAACAAGAAAGAATGAGCAAGAAAGGGTGAGAACACATGAATGGTTCCTGGGTATCAGCCCTCTGTCCTTACCTGTGGGTAAGGGATGACACAAAAAAGGAACAACTCCAAATTAGACAGAGAGGAACTCCCTTCAGCACAGCTGATGGGCACTTGAAAAAGGGGTTTAGAGACTCACGGGAATAGCAAAGACTATGTCCAGACTCTTGCCTGAATCAAGTGGAGAGAGAGCTCTGAGCCAAAAATTGGTTACTCCCACAGAGCATCACCCTGGGCTGAACTGGAGTTGAGAGGCTTTCTCTTGCCACTACTGCCTAGAAACAGACATTTCCGTAGCACGGATTAGAACTAATTTGTTTTGACAAATAGAGATTTTTCTGATGAGAAAGTGCTGCGTCATGGAGTCTCTGACACTCTGCCAAAGAGAGGTGAAAGGACCTTAGGGTGAATAAAAATCTAGTCCTTGAACTGAAGATGTTAGCTGATGCAAATGTATTTTAATCAATTATTGTCAGTTCATATCAGTTTATGTGAGAGACTGAAAAAAATTAAGCTATTTTACTTTATTCCTCTTTCTTTTCTTATCTCATAGTATCTTATGAAATTACTTTGTTCATTTAAGATAACAAAGATCAAAATCCCCAAATAGTTAGCAGTATACTAGTTAAAAACCTTATTTTGCAACTAAACAAGCTTATGAATTGAAAGATGAAGTTATTCACCTGGTATTCCTGGCCATTTTAGGCCTGTAAAGTCAATAATTAGACAATATCCTCTCTTCTAATTTTTAAATTAATGTGTAGGAATATATATATAGTTACTTTTATGGTTACTCTCTGCACTGTCTACCTCAATAGTTCTCAAATTCTAGAAGGCAGCACATCCCCTCTGGATACCAAATTGTAACAGCATGAAAATATTTGAAGCAAAATAAAAAAGGACCCATGAAGGTTTTCCTACATTTGCACATATATTTGAGGACTTTTTTTCTTGCTGCTTTCGTTTCTACTCTGTGTTGCACGATGCTTTTTCTCTTAGGGACAGATTGTTCCTGCTGCTTACAAAGATTTTATTTACTGTTGAATAGAGGAAAAATATTTTCCAAAAACACAAAATAGAACCCAGGAGAGACAGAGAAAAATCCGTACAATTCGTTTATTAGTCTTATTTACTGAGACCAAATCCCTCCCCCTCCCCTCCCCCTCGGGTTAGCAAATGTCCTACACAACTCCTAAACCTATTAATATCCTCGGAATAGCTTTAAGTTGTTGTTAGGACTCCTGTCATGCTATCTTCTCTGTGGTGCTCAGCAATATGAGCAGGAGGAGGAGGATGTAAGGAGTGTGCATGCGTTAGGATTGCACAGCATAAAATCCCTAAAAACTGCTTGACCGAAATAAAATTGAGCTGCTCGGCACAGCGCTGCAAAGACACGAAACTGTGTGAATGAGGCTAGATAAGAGCTGAAACACCGGTGGTAGAGCATCCTAATTACAAACCTGTGGTGCAGGCAGAATAATGGACAGAGTGGCAGCTCTTGTAGCTATGTAAAAAGGAGTGGAAGTTTGCATTTTTGTANTGTGTGTGTGTGTGTGTGTGTGTAAAGAACTGTTTTTGGGTCATCATCTTACGCTCTTTGTGATGCACATTCTAATTTAGGCAAAAGGGATGCATCTTTCAAATGCAGATCATGTTTGCATTAGAAGAGCAATGAGAACACTTGTCACTTTCAGAACATTTATGTGCTAGAAGTACTGTTAGCAGAAGAGCAGTTTAGATAAATTCAAGACTTTTTTTTGCTGATCACAAACATTAAGCTTCACACCTGAAACCCTCAACCCCCTGCTGTGCTCTAATCCTAGCACCATTCACCCTTAGAGACTCAAAGTGCTGTGCCACTGCTCTCAAACATTTGATTGCCCTTACTTTGAATGCCACCACCTGCAAAAATGCCTTTTTATTCCCTTTGAGCCTCTTGAGAAGGAAGTAAAAATGATAATTCATGACAAACATTAATTAATTGTTTACAAGATGATCTTTTCTTTTTCTAACTTCTGTTCAGCAGACATGTTGAGCTGCAAGACTCCACGCTTGATGCCAGAGCTTGTCAAGAGGTCTGCATTGTTGTTTATCACTCAGGCATAGGATAGACTGCAGGTCATTGTTTCTGCAGTTCAAGTAGGACTGTCTAGCTCTTGTTTGAAGAATGGAAGTGCCATGCATGAGTTACTCAGTATAAAAGAACTACCGGTTCTAAGAAGGAACAGGGATTTAGCTTCTAATGCAGAGTAAATAAACATTTTTCACCATCTCTTGCTCCATGTGATTTTGGAAAGGTCAAGAGGTGCCATTACAGTATTTTAAAAGCTTCAAATTATGTTTAACTAACGTATCGCTAAACTCGGGGAAATCTTATCACAATTTAGGAACCTATTGTCGTTGTTTTAGTTCTCGAATTCATCAGAGGAAGACATATTTTGAACGGAATGTGCTGTTGTTATGAAGGCTGAGGTCACTCAAGGCTTGGACATAGTTGTCCCCCAAGGTAAAGAATAAAACCCTTCCCCCCAGCAATGCAGACTGGATTTAACTGAGTCCTTAAATTCAAGAATTAAATCTACTGAAGTTGTTACACAGTTCTAATAACTGACATGAGAATCCTAATGACAGACTAAAAGAGAAAAATACAGTCAAACTTAAAACAATGCCAAATTTAAAACAATTTTAAACACTGAAACCTGAACAGCAATATTTTTCTTGCTAAATTACGCTTATGCTGTTAAAGGTGAGCAGACAGGTTTGCAGAGTAACTGAGCTGCCACAGCCTGGCTGAATTCAGTAGAAACTGTGGTGACCAGCACCTTTACAGATCAGACTTTTTATTTATTCATATATATATTTTTAATATGTATAAACATATGCTTTTTACACATAGGTAAGCAGATGTCTTGGAAATGTGCTCAGTTCCTCTTGTAACAAAACAACTCCAAGAACTTTAAACCACATCAAAAGTCTGGTAAAAAGGTAAAGAGAGTGAAAGCTCTTACTTGTAGGAAATGTACAGTAATACAGCTTCTTGCTGGACTCTGGTTTCCACATTCCAGGTTAGGAGCCCTTAGATCATGGCTGCAAGGCTAAAAATCAATGTTATATTTTCTGAGTCAATACTAAGGGTTGCACTTAACAGACGTGGGGACTAATAAGGTATGCAGAAGGAGTAAAAGCGGTGCACAAAAAATTCAGGCCTTCGTCTTGGCGACGATCCAGCACAATGATGTTTCAACCAGATTTGAAAAAAAAATAAAAAAAATCAATAACATCTGTGGTATAATGGTTAATTAAAGAAGCTCTTCAGCAAAGCTCAAGATGAGAGGCTCGGCCTGAAATTCAGACAGCTGAAGCTTGATTATCAGGAAAGAATGCTTTTTTAGCTATGAGTGGATAGGCCAAAAGCTGCAATGTGTGGAAATGGGGGGAAAATTGCTTTTATTTTAACTTTCTTTAAGTAATGCATACATTGTTCTGACCTGCATTAGGACCTGTTCAGAGCAAAAGCCTCTTTCTATACATGTATGTACATATAGTCCAGTCTCTTTGGAATCTATAGATTTTAAAAAAAACCATAAAAGATAAGCAGATTGGCTGCCTGTTCTTAATTCACAAATTCTCCACTTTTCTTTCCCACGCCCAGCCTGTGCGGCTGTGCCTTATGTACAAAATCCACTTCTTGGCAGATCCCTTCAGCTACATTATCTACTGATTTAGTTTAATTTTAAGGACCTGAGCCTTTTCAAGGTCTGTCCTGAAAGAAATGAATCAAAGTTTGAATATTAAAGCATGGTATCTGCAGTAAGCAGATAATTCTACCGTCAACTTGTGCACCTTTCTATTCTCCTCTTTTGTCACCTCTATCTAAAATACATATGCACAGACTTACAGTCAGAAGGGACTATCTTGATCAAACCTTTGCATGACACTGGACAGAGGTTTCCAACTAGTAATTCCCATGCACTGTCTTAGAGGATCTATTGTTTAGAGATTTCAAATAACAGAAAAACTACTCCATCTCTTGGCAAGTTTTTCTGAAAGTTAATTAACATTATCATAAAACCACTTTAGTTTTAGCCTGAATTTCTTCTACCTGCTCGTGTCTTGGTCTGCAAAGTTCAAGAGCCCTGGGCTATCAGAAATGATTGCCCTGTAGAAATTACAGAAGATGGTCATGCCCAGTCTCCATCATCTTCTTGCAAACTGGAAAACATGGTCCCACCTTACACCTACAGTAGACAGACTTTCTTAGTACAGACAGATTTTCCAAATTTTTTCTTTTAACTCCATCCTAAGTCAGGGTCCTTTTCAAGGGCAGATAGACAAAAAACCCTCCTCTTTCAGTAGCAATCTCACTAACACTTAATATCAGGGCTCTGCCTTCTATTTAGTGATTCCTCATTGATCCATCCAAAACTTCCCAACTGCCAACTCCCACACTATTTTAGCTCTAATCATGTCAGCTCTTTTTTCCAAAATGCATGTCCCTTCCTTAAAAATAAGAGCAACATTCCTCCTTTTACAAGTTGAAAATACCTTCTTTTGACTATGTTGTACCAAGTCTTGTTTGACTACAGCTCTATAAATATAACAATTCTTTCATTCTACAGTGCTAAGCAAAACATCTCCTCCATACTGCAACTATCAGGAATGACAACTTCTATTTCCCAGGAAATTCCAAAATGTGTTTCAAACAGATGACAAATATTATTTAAGTTAGCCAGCAAATGAAGTTTCAGGCAGAAACATTTTTTCTGGTAAAAATTATTTCTGTAAATAATTTAAACATTTAATTCAAATGTTTAAACTAACATTGTGTCTAATTACATATTGCTTCTTAAAATGTACATAAAATTAATTATCAAAACCTGTTCCAAAATGTTAAAACAAGTTGTTTGAACACTAGCACAGTGTTGCCTTCCTTTTTGCTGGGTGCAATATCTTGAAAGTGTTACTTTTCCCATGCTTTATAAATCTAAGGGGGAAAGTGTTGCTTATTAAAAAAGATTATAATAAATGAGTTTAACTCATACTGATGAGAATCTAAGTAGGCAGGTCTTTCTTTTTGACCTTTAAGGCACAAAGTAACAGTAGAAATAAAATCAGAAGTTTTGGGAACTCAGAATTTTCAGGGCAGGGCTTCCCAGGGCAGTCAGGTTTGATTTACTTACACATCCATTTAAATCAATGTTAGCTTTGCAACTGTTTTCAAAGGCAGCAGACCTAAGTCAAGACAGAGCAAAGTAAAATCCTGCCTCCTCAAATTTTCTGTCAGAATTCTTCAAATTGCTTTGGCATTCAAGTGGAATTTTCCTCAGCAAATAGCATACCCCATGCAAAGATCTTTTATGTCATCAGCACTGAAGAGATGAAAACATCAGCAAATACACATTTGGAAAGATAACTACATTCACAGTCAAGACCAAAGGAAACAAGTGTCATTAAAAAATAGCTGCACCTGATTTCTCCATGTCAGATGATGTCCATCAGTGCATTTTGTTGCACGTGCCAAACATATTTTAGCATGCAAATTTTTTCTGAATTAAGTTTTGTTTGATATACATATATGACATCCAAGAAACATGTAACAATATATTCTTTTAGTATAAGAAGTGCCCCATCCTCTTGAGACACTGTGAAGCATCACGTTGACTGTTCTCTGCCACAGTTACAACCTCCTACAGGCACTGGACCAATTCCAGTTGCCCTGTATCACACAAGGTGAGAAGAGCACTGACGAAGCCTCCTTGTTCTCACACAGCATCCAAAAGAGCCAAACACTCCATTAATAAAATAGTTCTGCCTTGTAGACCTCCTCACATGAATTGACAACTCTCCACTCTCCAGCATCCCTCAGTGAGATGCCTTGCAAGGGTCCTCTGAACAGGCAGTCTGCCAAGAGATGACACACTGAAATGGTGTCATTTTTAAACCCAACTTTAATAACAATCTGGCATTCAGCTAGGTCCATCAGCCCTACTTCCCACAGTTCCATTTAGGTAATCAAGTAGTTCATTATTATTTGGCATGTGTTGTGCATATTCATTGTTCCAGGAAGAATTCCTCCCAAAGAGGATCAGTGCCCTCAGCCAGATGAATGGTGGCTATTAGGGCAGAAAGAGCAGGTGATGGGGCTAGCATTGGACTAAGGATTTAAGTCACATTGTCACTGGTCTTGCCAATAGTGCTCTCAGGATCATCTAGAAGGCTCAGGAGCCAAATATTCAGCTAAGAAGCTGAGTTGGCATGAAGTTTGTATGTCATCCACACTGAGTGATGTGTGTCAAGAGATAACCTTGAACTTCCCTGACCTTTGTGGACTCTCTAACAGGACCTCAACATCAAACTGTCTTTTCACTCCTTTCCTCAGAAGGTGCCAGTGGACTGTGGCATAGTATTCCTCTACTAGGAGTACCCAGACATCTCTCTGGCACCTTGTAGGGGCCCCTCTGAACCCTAGAGTCCTGTAAACACATTTCCTGTGATTTCCTCCACTTGATATCTATGTCTAGCATGAGCCTTAAGAAAAAGTAATGTCTGTAAATCTTGGCCCATATGATTAGAATCTTTTTCCATTTTCCTTAAAACCTGTTCCATTATGAAGGTTCCTGAAATCCACTGGTCATATAGACACCAGGTGTAGCATGTGGAAAACCTTGGACTTGAGACCAGTGTCTCAATTATTGTGTCTAAACACAGACTGATTTGGTTTCGATCTGGGCACAGCACCAGGTTAAACACATGCAGACTTCTCATGCCATTGCTTCCAGATTGAGCTTGAGCAACCAGACTGTAACCATACTTCAAATCTGCTCCTTTGAAATGTCCAGGAATACAGAGGAAAGTTGAACTGCAACTGAACCCTAACCCCTGTAGTTACTTCAGACAACTGAGACCAAACAGGAGCTTACAGAATGTTCTTGCATCCCTACAAACCTTAAAAAATACCAATGATATTTTTAACATATGTCTGGGATGACAAGATACTGAAATAAGAAAAGTTACTTAAGTACCTGTTTTAATGTATGTAGTCATAAGATTTCTAGTAATTTGTTTGTTTTCTTTGTGGTTTTTGTTTTGTTTTGTTTTGTTTTGTTTTTAATGCCTGTCTCTCCTAGAAGGTTGTTTTATAATGTGAAGTGGCAATCTTTGAAACATGAAAAACATGTACACTAGAAAGCAAACAGACCACCAGTGTAATTCATGTACTTCAGCCCATAAAAGACACCAAAAGTAGCCTTGAGTTGCTGCAGAATTGAGGTGGTCATGTAGAAATATGAAGCTCCGTATTTAATGTCTAACTTCTCTGAGACCAAAAGTAGCTAAAAATGTGCATTGCACTGTTTGGCCCAACCTGCAGGCAGAGACAACTCTTCTCTACTGGCCTTGGTCTGGGCACAGACAGGCTCCTGTTTTTCCTTCCATCTCTAAGCTGAAGATGCCATGATAGATGGCTGTATCAAAAGAGGAAACAGCTGGCATGGGATGATCATGAAATTCCAATGTGTTAGTGGTTTGATGTTTTTCCTCTGTATGCTTAGGGCAGACGTGCCAAAGGAACACTTCTGATTGCAACTAATGAAAGAGGTGAATTTCAGAATTCTAACCAGCAAAACACGTTTCAGTGTGAGATCCTCCCACACTGCTTCAAACATGCACACGTGGATATGAACACACTTCTGTGAAGTCTGAAGCAACACAGCAGCTGGAAAAATCAAGAATTAACAGACAAACTGCATTCCAAAAGGGTTCTTACTCAACAGCCTCTCCTTAAAAGTACTAAGAGCCACATGCCTCTTTTATCAAAGATACCTATTTCTGCCTGTTGTTTCTGTACCTCTGTTTTGAATTTTGCAAGTTTTCATGCTTTGGTATTTTGGAGAACATTGTATAGACTGAAGTGAGAAAATGACAGGCAAAAGCTGATAGAGGTGATAGAGTTTCAGTAAGATCTACCAGAGTCAGAGCCGTGGGCAAGTAATGGATCTCTTTATACAAATGAATCGAAAAAACAGAGATTTCAGTATAGACAATGTCTGATTCATCTATGCACTGATTCATATATCCAGATCAATGATATCACCCCCACCACTATCAAATAAGCACAGAAAAAGGCAGACCTCTGCTATCTTTGCAAAAATTCAGAGTAAGTCCATAGACTTGTGGGAGTTACCCTGGGTTTACAATGAAATAAATGAGAGCAGAATCTAGCCCATGAAACCATAAACTCAGCTGTTATCGGGCAGAGTCTTAGAATTCACTATTAATATCAGCACTGAGAGCTATTCTGATTACAATTGCAAAAGAATATTTTATATCCACTTTTACTATCTTGTTCAAATACAGGAAATGAGTCAATCTCCAGAGAACAGAAAGACCAGTCAGAAAAATTGGAGAGTTGTATAATTCAGCATCCAGATTTGAAGTGAAGGAAAGGAAAACTGATTCCTGCAAATAGTCTGCAAGTGGGACTGTTAACATATTGCTAAAGGTTATACCCATACACTCAATGCGGCAGTTTCAGTTGTTCTCTTCAAAGCGCACACCGTCATGTGGATACCCCACTTCACTAAATGCCAAATGAGTGCAAAAATTGCTGAACAAAAAATGTCCTCCAAAGTCTTCCTGAAGTAATTCACTGTGAAGTAACTTGGGATTCTCTGGATAAAGAAAAGTGAGGATGGTACCTGCAATTTGTGTCACTTAAGCGTTTCCATCCAATGCTAACTCTAGTTCTCTTAAATTCGGGAATTATGAGTATTAGTATGTTTTGAATAGTTCCCACTTAAAGATGCATTTTCTTTAATAAGAGTTAGACCCAATACACTTGTTTTTCACTATAGGCAAAATGTTAAAAATAGAAACCATACCACTTGTCCTTCCCTTACATGACAGCTTGAGCTGGCTTTGCTCTCAGAACTCAGACTCTTTTCCTTTTATGGAGTATTACAGATATGGCTCAAAAAAAGAGGCAGCAGCTAGTTCTACTTTTGTCCCTTACTTTTCATTGAAAGCACATGCCTTCTAATGCTTTTAAGAAATCACATTCTTCATATTTACATCATGTGCTAGCTTTCATTAATGGGGCAGTGAAGCCATGGAGGTAAAAACAGGCTTGAGGACTGGCTGTACAAGACCATACAGGACTTTAGATATGAATGTTGGTCCACTACTTGCTGGTAGTGCCATCCATGACAAGGTTTGAACTACCTGAAATACTTTTATAGAACAGCCACAGCATTAAAAGGAAGGGATACAGGAGCCAAGAAATTACAAAGGAAGTCTGAAGAATCATCAGTTAATAACCTTAGTGAGGTTCTAGCTGAGGAGCCAGGAGCTTTTGCTCTGGGTCTGCATTAGGAAATTGCCACAGCAGGGAAAAAAAACAAGTTGCTTTGGCTATTCATTTGCCACTTTATTTACCATCAATTACAGCCCTGGAGATTGCCCAGGGAGTCAAGTATCATTCCTGCCCTCTAAAAGAGCAGCGCTCTTGCTCACTGGACTGAGAAGAGCCATGCTGCCATCTCCCCTCCAGCCAGGCTTCATGAGAGCAACAGTGCAGCAGAGCCTGGGGGTCTGGAGCAAAGGCAGGCACAAAGCCGTGAGCTTCCCATTGGAAAGACAGGACAAGTCTTAAAGTGTGTCTTTGTGAGACAGAATTTAAGTTATAGATATTCCATAATGGATACCAATGTTATATCTAACATAAAATTTCATACATTTTAGGGTGCTTTAGCATGAGACACTTCAAAAATCTTTGAAGAAGAAAAATTCTGAATTACATACTGGGATGATTCCTCCTAAACATCAGTGTTGCAGTTACTGTGATACAAGTATGTCTGGATCCCTTCTCCTGCAGCTCTCACAAATATGTTACATTTACAGGAAGAAGACTTAAAAATTACTGACAAATCAAATGGACAGAAATTATCAGCATTGTGTATTGAATGCTTCTGTTAGATAGACTGTAAAACAATTTAGTATGTTAATTTACTTGAAATTATGTCAAACTCCAGTTGTTGAAGTCTGCTGTGTCTCAACAAACCCAGGTTACCAAGGTCATGTTAACAACAGAGCTCATCTATTGTCTGAAGTCATTGTATGGTGGATAAGACATAATTCCTTGAGTTATTTTTCCTTTACATTTTCTTGATCAAGATGGTTTGGGTACTTTTAATTTTATGGATCATAAAAGCAGACTGTGCTTTCCTGGTCCATGGGGAGAGGGAAGCCCAAACAGGCTTAGGGCAGTTGCAGATGTCTGGCAGAATTAGGATCATGATTCACCAGGAGAAAGGAAAAGGAAACAAGGCAGCACTGAGCACGTAGGTGCTGCTTGCCCTTTGGTGCCACGGGGCACTCTGTGGGACGAAGATGGTGGTCAATCTGTGCCTTACACTCTCAAAGGAGTGATACCACAGAAGGGCTGAGACTCAAATATCCTAATCTGGGTGCTTAAGTGGGAGCTGAACACTCACAACACTTCGCACTTCTGTCCTCAGAAGCCTGAGGGTTAGTCTACATAGGGATGCTCAGGAAAACTGAATTAACTAAAGAGAAAGGTCTAAAGAAATGCATTAAGCTACATTAAACTCTTCTCTGCTCTCATCCGTTTCAGTCATAAAGAAGTCTGTTCTTTTTCCGTTTAACTTAGATTGTCCAATAAAAGATACTGCTTCTTCTTAAAAACCTTACCTACCTTATTGACTTCAGCCCTAACACTCCTTTGTTCACTAATGAATTAGCTCCTCTGCACCTATATCAAGGCAATGGTGCAAGAATTCACTTTGTAACAATATAGACATATGTAACAATATAGTAATATATCATTACTCTAATAGATAAGGATTTTGAATTTTTTATCTGTTTGGCTAAATTAAACCTTGTTTTGTAAGATAATTTAATAGCACATTGATTAGCTATTGCATAAAGCTGAACCCACAAACTGTCTGTGTTGCAGCTGAATAAAGACAAACACCCTCACAAACATGACCTGATAACACAGAATGTTTTGCCAGTGCTGTCTGGTTCTGGAGGAGGGAGTTACCTTCACACAGCAGCTCATCTTTCTGTGTGTGAGAGGGTTCCTTAGTGCAGCATGTGTTCACCCATACAGCTGGAGGGGTTCAGATCTTTCACAGCAAATAACTAATGTGTTGCATACATGTGCTCTCAGCAGAGCCCTCTAATCAAAGATTTTTTGTGTATTGATTATTAGTTTGTGAGGGGAGGTGAAGGAAATAGATCTCTGGTTTAATAAAATTTTTGAGTCTTGCTTAAGGGTGTTGCCTACAGTTATGTCTTCCCTTCAAACATAAATGATATCTTTTCCAATTTAATTAACAGTTCACAAGTGGATAAGCTAAATAGCCATTTAGAACTATGGAAATGTAATTGCTCCACCATCTGGTCAGCTGCAATATTTTATGATGATTATATGAAGAAACAATACTGTATTTTTACTGCCGATGTAAACCACCATGATACTTCCAGAGCATAGTTGTGCTGACCTGGATCCTGCCCCAAGACCATCCTTGAACTAGAAGACCAGCTTCCTGGGTGTCATGGCTCATGGCCAGGTATAGTATTATTTATATTTCCCTTCACTTGTTTGGAAGTTAATGCTTAAAGGTGCTTTGGTTTAGTTTTGACCTTTGTTAAGCTCGCAGGAAGACCAATTGAGCTATTGAGCATGTTTTAATTTTTTCCTATGCCATTCTGATTACTGCACAGTTATGCAGAATGGAGGCAAAGGAGTTATTCCAAGACCAATGTGATATCTTTGTATTTACTCTGCTACTTCAAAGGGAAGAAAGAAAAATGTAATTACCATAACAATGTACAGTTCATGCATCACAACTATAATAGAACTCTACTAACTTGCTGGCTACTGAGTCTTGGAAATTTAAATGTAGCAACACAGTTCTGCTGCAAATGTCTGGTCACAGAGGCCATTTCTTAGATGGTATTGTGGTAAGGGTCTACAGCATTGGAAATGTATTTATTCTTCTGAAAAGAAGGACAACAGTGTGAAAAACAGGAAAAGGATCTGCAAAAGCTGACCTTTTTCTTTTAAGTTGATGACTGGACAATATGTAGATCTTATTATTAAGAGTGCAAGCTCTCAGATACAGCTTTGGAAGATTTAAAACTTTGATGAGGTCTTATACAAAGACAAATAGTGAAGAGATGTCACATACTGAAATTTTGTGAAAGTCAGCAGGAATTTAACCACTGATTTGAAAGGAATCCAGACTTCATCCCATACTGGAAAGACCCTAAGAAGATTCCACAACTTGAACCCCGCTTGTTATAGGGAAGTGTAGTGAGGGACTAACTAGAACATCAGACACAGTAACAAGACCAAAAGAGGGCTCATATTTGTGAACACCAGTGAGAAATGTATGTGAATTAGACAAGTTTCCAAATCATTAATTCACAGAAAGAGTCAAGATACTGTGCTGTGCAATATCATTACATCCCATGTAGTGAGTAGGAACACAAAGAAAACACTCTACATGGAGTCTAGGGATGTGAACTCACTTTTGACCTTTCATTCAGAGTTTGCACAGAGAGGATTTTGCTTGTGATTTGCATGTGGAATGCAGGGCTTATTCTCCTACACATCTTGGGACAGAATTATGCACTCTCCTGCACATCTTGGGAAAGAATTACCACCTTAATTTTTTTTTTCAGCACTAACAAAAATATCCGATTTTGCTGAAAGGTTATGGAACTGCACTCTGAGGCTCCCATGAAACATGACCCTGCACAAACAACTGGAAGTGATGCAGAACAAGAGGCCTATCGTTATCTAGGCTCCTAATGGCCATGTCTGTATTAGCACTGGGGTTTGGAGGAGCCCTGAAGTTTTAAAGCAAATCCCCCAGTCATCCCCACTTACTGTGTGTTGATTCAGATGACAGCACAGTTTTGTTGCACACTGGATTCCATCCCTTATCATGTCCATGTCTACTCAGAGCCTTCCGATGCTGCTAGGGTTTGATTTTGTCTCCCGCCAGTTCACAATTTTTTTCAGGATCTTTTTCCTTTCTTGAGCAGTGTGGTCCTATGTCACAGCTGGGATCAGTTCCAGGGCTATGCACTAGAGGGCAATTACATTCGTACATGTGCATCATTTCACTACAATAATATTCTTGCAGTAGTGCAGAATATGCTGATGCAGATATCCTCAATTACCTGCAGGATTCTGATGACTACAAATCTTTCTCTGCAGGCTAGCAAATGGTACTTTTTAGCTGCCTCCATTGTATAAGATAGCTTTGCATTTTGAAAATTACCTGAATATCTTATTTTTATCTACCTAGGAGACGAGTCTCCTTAAATAATCCTATTTTCCACTGATATCCATTTCGATATTAGTTCTTTATTCATCTTTTTTAACTTCAATGTAAGAATGCAAAACCAGTGTCTATATGTCTCTATGGCCAGATATTGGGAAACAATTCAGAGTTCAAATTGCTAGTTTGTTGCATGAGATTTTATTTAACATTTTATGTCTTTTGGAGAGAAATATTCTCAGTTCTGCACTGAATAAAAACATATCTTCTGTAAGAGTGATTTAAAATCATTGATCTCAGTACATTTTGTTATTAAATTCAATAAAAACAGAGGAAACTCCAAATTTGTCAAGTTATCTATTAATTGTTTCCACAAAAAGAAGGGTTGTTTATTTAAAATTTTATTTGAGTTGTTTATTTATTCCTTAAGAGAATGATCATGTACTGCTTAGAAGGAGTTTGTGTGTCACCTGGTTTCTGGTGACATTGTGACTCACTCCTTCCTAGCATTTATTAGTCACAGCAGCCTTCAGGCAAGTATGATGGAAGTATCTGTGATGTCTGGCAGGAGAACATCTGTCTGTGAGACAGAAGCAAAAAGGCTTGACACACAACTTAGTGAGACCTCAAAAAAATTCCCCAAAAACCAAAAAACAAGCCAGAACCACAAACCACCAACAAAAAACCCCACAATCTGTCTGAGAACAATTCTTCATGTGAATTACTGGAAACTTAGCAGGTAAACGACAGCTGCTGGAGCTGAAGAGGGAGGCAATTGCTAATGGCAGAAATAATGCGGTTTTCCAGAATTTGGTCAAGCAGAAGTCCCGCGAGCTTTTAGTGAGGTGGTGAGGACTGAAGATAGATTAGAAGATCTCAGAAGAACTAAGAGGGAAGAAAGCAATTTCTGCCCTGTTATTTTTCAAGTAGAACACTATAATGTCTAAAACAACCAAAATCTGTTCCAGAATCACTGGATGCATGTTTCTCTCCAAAAAGTAGACAGCAGATTTACATCATATACACACTTCACAGAAATTAGATCTAGAACAGAAATAATAACTCCTGGACAAAATCGTCATCTCACATACCTCTTTTCACCTGAAGATGTGAGCTAGGCTGTCCCTTACTCAAGGCCCAGTATGCTTGCTGAGCTTCTCTTACCAGAAACTGACCAAAACTGGAGACTTGCACTGTGGTCCTGGAAACCTCACAACATCACCCTTGTGACTGGAGCTGATCCTTTTTATAGTGCAATACTTGATGCTGCTGAGAGAAGTCTCAGGACTGTGTTCTGCTTTAGCTTCCAACTTCCCGCAGCCCAGAGCTCAGCTCTGCTAGTCCAGCAGGACCCCTTGTAGGAGCCCACTCCTCTGTTCAGAGCACGTGTCAGAGGAACCACTCCTGCTGCTGGCTGTTCAAGACAGTATGCAACTTGCTGCCTCTAGTCCCTGCAGAAGGAGCCATTGTTTCTGTTGGTGATATTCTGTCACCTAAACATCATCCATCTTTTCCCTCTATACTTAGGGGGAGGGAAAGATAAAGGCTGTATCAAGTTCCAACCCTTTTCCTACTGTTGCATTTCAACCACTTCAGAGAGTCAGAGTTCGTTTGCTTTGCTTGCCTGCTTTCCTCATGCTGTGTCAGACTTTTCTCCAGAAAGCTTATTCACTGAAAGTAAAGGGCATTCCTTCTGGATAAGATTAACCAAAATGTTGAAACTATTGTTGTGCATTTAGAAGCAAGAACCACTTTTCTGCTAGCCCTTGATTACAGAGATCTCAGCTGTTTACACTAAACAAACTCCTTAGGTAAGGCTGACAGATTTTATTTCAGCTAGACTGTCTGAGTCAGTCTGCAAGGGGTGTAACTTTATTAATGAGTACACTAGTTGAAAGAGGCTCATGGAAAGAAAAGTGAGAGGCCTTGGACAAGGAAGAGGAGATGAATGATCAGAACAGGACAGGGACAATATGTAAGAGGGGCAAAAAAATTAAAAATACCCACACAACCCAACCCTGAAAATGCAATGCAATATTTAACCAACTATCAATGGATGAACAGAGACCCATATTGTGCTCGAGATGTCTGCAAAAACCCATGCCCGCTGCAGTTTGGTGAGTTCTCCCTATGTTTTGTCCTAAGAATGGAAAAAGAGTGAAACAGTACAAAAGAGGGAAATCCTCCCTGGGTCATCTTGCTGTCAGTGGGGGACAGCAAACAGAGAGAAGAGAGGGCAGAAGAAAGCTTTGCTGCACTCCAAGTAGCTCTGGGTGCAGACTGTTCCCTTGCTAATAGTGTCATGGCTAGGCTTCGCCAACGAAGATTTGAGAAAAACCCCTCGCCTGTCGCTGCAGGGCTTGCAAATGTGGGTGTAGCCTTCAAGCCTGCGCAGTGGATTTTTTAGGTGAGGCGCAGCGTGCGCGGGACTGGCCCCACCCTTTACTCCTGAGGTTCATCTGCCAGGGCCAAGCAAGCTTGGATGGTGACAGCGAAGTCCTCAGGATGTAGGTTTAGTTAGAGTATCCTTCTCATAGATGGATGGCCTTACAGGGCTAAGCGAGCTCCATCTGCCCGGGTTTGGAGTTAGAGTTGTCCTTCTCCTAGGATGGTTGCCAGGGGGCTTCGAGCCCATCCTGCCCGTGGGCACACTTTGTCTGACCCTTCAGTTGAGACCTGACTAGCATGGGAGACCCTACCGGAGGCACAAACCACCGCCAGCATAGCTCGCAACCTCATAAGGGCACGCAAGCTTCTCCCCCGCGACATAAAAATAGCCTTGAACAACTCGTGGTGAAGGGTTGAGTCATTCCTAAAGATTATTAGAGTAATATTAATTATGGATGGGATATTAAAACATCATAAGCCTAAAAATGCAACTCAGATCAGAATATGGCTACTACATGGAAAGAATAAACATAAAAAGCAGGAGGGAAAAATAAAAGTGAAAGAATAAATATACTACATAAACATTACCATTAGTTTCACCAACATACTAATCAACCTTCTATTTCTAACTTAAACCCAGTGTTTCTTCTTGAGTTCACAAAAGTTATCAGCTATGATTTTTAAATATCAGGGAAAGAGAAATTAAAATTAAATGAGATGTTTGAACCCTGCAAGCCCCCACAGCAATTTAAAGATTATATAATGCTAAACAACACATAGCTCATTAAAAATGCTCAATAAAATCAGGCATGATCAAGAAGCATGTTTTAAAAACCTCTTATTTGCAATATATTAAAGAAGTAAATATATTCATGATGTTGAAGTCATAGGAAGACCAAAGTCAGGGTTTTACCCAAAATGTTTTTCCAAAGGAAGTGAAACTACCTATCAAAATGTTCTCTGTCCTCAACAATAAAAAGATAAGAAAGAATAGAGGATGAGATTAAAAAATAATGTCTGTATGGTCCCAAAACTAAATGATTGTTTTACATTAGGTTTCTCTTAGGATAACAAAGTAAAAGCTGGGAACACCTATACATAAAACAGAAAAAAAAATGCTCTGGGCTAGAACAGACCGGTAATAGCCTGATCTCAGCAGCATGTAAAACTTTGCAGTGCACTTTAAGAGAAGCAAAGACCACATTTCAAAGTGTAAATTATATACTTTTTTTCTTTTTTTTTTTTTTTTTTTTTGCTTTGGATCATCCCCTTGGGTTGTGCACAAGTGCAAGCAATAAAAGGGTTTGTTTACTTGAAATAAATAGGCAACTCACATCCAAAAGAGAGACTTCTGGAATAAATGTCCTCTTTAGACCCCTCTGGGGATATTTTTTTCCCATTTCTTATACCTGTCTTCACCAGGCTCTGAACATTCTTTGCTATATTATTGTCTTCTACCCAGGACCTTATCCCAGTGTCTCCCCTCTCTTCTCCACTCCTCCCCTCTCCTCCTCCCTTTGCACTACAAAAGCAGCTGATACTGTATTTTCGCATATATTAACTGACATATTACTTGATGAGATTGAGTTACTTGGGCACCTACTGTTGGAGTAGAATAATTTTAAAAGTTGATAGCTGTACCCACAGAAAAAAATTAGATGTATGAAATTTAAGAACATTTGAAAATGCAATTTGGTATAAAAACAGGTCATGCCTTCCATTTTTACTAAGAATTTTCTTCTGTGCCAAATAGGTGGATAAAGTAAAAATGCAACTCGGTTATTCAAAAAGCTTTTGTACTGGCTGCATGTTGTTGGCAGAATTCCTCCAGAATTAGCCTTTCAAATTATTAGATGTAATTTTTCCTTTACTGATGTGTAGAGTTCAAAGTATCAGTCATGTCCTTCAATGCTAATAAAGACTTTTTTTGCATAAGTGGCACACCAAGCCAGCACAGCACATCTGCACAGCCCACTGTCTCCCCACTCCTTTCTTCACTGGGAGAGTCAGGGAAACATGAGGCCAGACCAGTGAGTGTGTCCACCTTGAGAGCAGGTGTATTACAGTGTTAGGCCCCCACACTCAGCATCAGCATGGCTGCTACCACATCTATCAGCTCCTGATTTGTCCTCTGCTTTCTCAGAGGTTTGCAAGAGGACATAAGTCTCATTTCATTGTAATTTGCTCCTTCTGCATGCCTTCAATTCTTACATTTCTGACACCTCTCTTTTTGTTTTAATTTGATGTACCAGCACATGCTGTGGTGTTCTCTTGAGATATTATTACCTCCCAACACACCTTGGGGTCTTCTTGTCTGAGTCACCCATCTCCTGGGCAAACATTTGTCTCTACCTTTACAGTTCTCTTTCAGAGATAGATTTTTAAAGTAAATAGTTCACCCTATGGACACACCAGCCTGTTCAAGGTACCTCAGAGGCCACACGCAGGCAGGTAGATGCTTTGCTGCCCCACTTCTACTAGAAAGAAGGCTAACTTCCCTATGATGCATCTTCTTTCTGTGTCTCCCCTCATGGATGCCTGAGGATATTTAATGGCTTGGAGAGTCAGAAGAGCAAGGAGGCATGACCTTCTGTGGAAAGAACAAAAAGTGAAAGAAGAAAAGAAGAAAAAAAACCAGGTTCTCTAACGTTTAACTTTCAATAGGCAAGTGGAAGAAGACCAGGTGCAGCAACAACAGTACAGGTGTAAGATGAGGGAACAGATCCAAGGTCAACTAAATGCCAGGGTAAGCATGGTAGATTGCTGTACAACCATGATGATGTCCCCAGTCTTGTTCTAGCATCCTCTGGATTAACGTGTCCTTTATGCCCGCTCTCCAGCCTAGGTAGAGAATGGCTGACCTGAATTTCTCTTCAACACAATCACTGTTCTCTTAATCTCTCCAGTCTTCCCCTTTTCTGTCTTATTCCTAAGGTTTCTTCTAAGTTTTATCATTTTCACCCACATTTATTCTAATCTCTCCAACACTTCATTCCATTTACTCTAAAAGGTAACAAGCAAACAATCTAACCTAATTTGTCTGTCCCTCTTGCTCCAAGATGAGTGTGATGGGGTCTAGTGCTTTTATGTTGAAAGACGAGCTCATAGCTTGGTATGGGAACTTTTCTTTCAAAAAGCCTCAGCTCAGCTACACTTAAAGCATTTTCAGGGGTGATGGTATGCTGAAGATAATCAACATCAGTGTCTGAATTAAATGTAGTCATCTCAGAGAGCAAGAGGGAAAGAGTTTTGTACATGTACAAAAAAAGAAGCATACAGGGTTAAGTATCTCTGTGGAGCTATCTCTAGCTGAATTCAGGTATGAAGTTGGTGCAAGGAATCTGGTGGGCAAGTGGCAGAGCAGAATTTAGCAGTAGAGTGGCAGAGTAGTAGATGTTAGCAACATAAAATGGCTTTGCTGTTTGCTTGTATTCCACCTCAATTTGTTGAGCTTTGCATGCCTGGCATGTGGCAATCTCTCAGTTTTATGCGGTGGAGGAAAACCAATGAATGAAGATGGCTGTGCCACGCAAAGATTTGCTGCTGGTAGAAGAACCCCATGTCTTTCTCTTTGCAATGGCTGAAGGCTCCTTTATACAATCAGTCAAGTTCAAAGGGTTTTAAGCAAGGACAAGGGTTTTCCTGAGCATGTTTTTAGACAGTGATTTTAATTATACAGTAACTAATTAATAATTCCACAGATCATCTTATCTAAAGCTGGCTGCAAGATTTTCCCAGAAGCAAGCAAGAGGATGAAAGGGGGCAGGATAGAGAATAGAGGCAGTTTTTGCTAAGGCAGAGGGTAGTGTGTAAAGGACTGGCCAAATGACTTTACAATACCATTATCAGATAAAACACAAAGATATGTCCATGGTTTTGTGCTCACTGCTGTTTTCAAACTGTTAAAACACCTACAGGTATCCCCAAATAACTTAGCATTTTAAAACAGCAGCTTCCCTTCTCCATTTCCCTTCCCTAAAATGTATAAATTGTCCTCAGCAGTAGAAATCTGAGACTCATTTGTCAGTAAGAGCAGCAAAAATTCCCTTCACCCTTTTCCTGTAAAGAAAACACCAGAACTTCTAACATACAACTGGGAGTTTATAATAGGTGGCTATTAGCATGACACCAAATTTGGGGTATTTCAGAGAAGAACATCATTATGTTTGTTCCTTAATTTGTGGCACATGTACAGTTGCAGTTCAAGTTTCTCTGGAGCTGGAAGAGAGGTCTGTACAAAATGCCATGATAAATTTTAGAGTGAATACTAATATGCAAAAGGGGTTGGTTTAAAAACAACAAGCCGTGATTTCTAATCAATGCTTGACATGTGTCCAGTTTTCTGAAATTGAAGTGAAAGGTGAGACTTATTATTCATTATACAATCCGGTCATATTTATTTGCATCCACGTATTTGAAAATCCAAGTTTACATTTTTAAAGCTAAATAAAGTTGCCTTGTGACACTTGTATCTATTACATATTTCACTTCAAAACCTCATCTCTCCTAAAGCCTCTTCAGTGTGCTTGAAGTAGCACAGCAAAAGAAAAGGAATTTTCAGTTTAACTAGAGCACTGACATTCTGTTACACAATTCGATCTTGTCTATTTACCAGCTCTTAAAAAACAGAAGACACTAAACAAAACAAAACAAAAAAATAATGCTGAATGCATCCAGCCAGCAGTGCCATAGGTGTCTGAATGCATCTGTAGCTTCCCTCTCACTCATCAGTGTAATTGTTGTCATGTTATTCCATTTTTTGATTAGGCTGGTCCGCCAAGCTCCCAGCTTTTCCTGGCCAAACGTTCTTCTGCTGGTTGTCATGGTGACTGCATTGTTAGTGGGGAGAAAGGCTCTGTTGTCTGCCATTGTTCTGTTGTGCTTTAGGTAATGCACGAGGCATCACAAGTGAAGTGGATGGACCTTTTTTGCTCGGCATCATTGCCAAGTATTGAAAATCTCACATAAAAAAGGAGCAAATAGGCCCTGACCAAAGAAATAACCAAGTTCTTTTTTTTTTTTCCTTCTTCTTTATTTTTTTTTTTAAAAAGAAAACACGCATTATTATAAAGAGGTAAAACAGCACTGGCAGTTAACTGAATAATCGAAGAAAATGGTATAGAAATTATATTTATTGGAAAAACAATTGTCATGATTTGGATGTTACTATACAAGGGTAACCATTTGGCAATTTAACTTGAATATAGTTTTTAAATATTCATCTGTCCAGCTTATAATGTCATTTAGCCTCAGATTCTATTTAGCTTAAAACACTACACTGTAGGAGTTGAATTAAATTATTTGATTTTTAAAATTTAACCTATGAATGGCTACCTTTTACATGTTACCACTGTTTATTACATTTTATACCATCATCAGAGTATGTAATCACTGATTTCCTTTTCTTTTCTCCCACAAAATGAGGTTTTACTCCAATATTAATTAAACTGGCTGAAAAAAATAACAAAGCAACAGGCACTATTCACTCTTTGATGTTCAGATAGTTTCCTTAAGAAAAACCCTGAGAAAGTTCTTCAAAGAGCCTTAGCTTACTTAAATGGATTGCCAGACAAGATACTGGTTTTAAACAGTGATTAATTAATATCTTTTCAACAGCAATTTACATGCTAAATATTGAAAGCAAACTTAACGTAAATCCCAACTGCCATAAAACAATCAATAGTATATGGTTTGAGAGTCTAATTTTCAGTCTGTGCTCAAATTCATCTGATGATCCCATTAAGGGAAACCAGCAGGATACCAGCATTTCTGTCCCATCATTCCAGGGAGAAAAAGCACCTTTCAGAAGAACCTGTCACTGGATGTCACCAAAGTTCCATGAATTTGCAGGCAAAACAGTACTATTTTACCAATAAAACTCAAGAGCTTTAAAGAAGGTAAGTGAAAATGAGTATTATAGGTAACTCAGCTTACCTGTAAAGCTGGCAAGGCCAGAACCTGCACTCCACCAGATATGGATGTCACTGAGGTTCACATGCTGTGGCTTTCAGCTGCCTAATATCTCACACACCTGGAGCGAGGAAAGGTTTACAACTGCTGGCACAGACAGCTGAGAAAGTGCACAGAGTGGCTTAATTTGGGTTGTAATACGTGTCAGCATATATTTTCTCACTCTAAGTCTGTAAAATGAGAACGACATTTTCCATTTGCTTCCCTATTTAGTGATAATTTTTGTTTCTTGAGCCCAGTACACTGGGAACATCCCATACCTCATGTGTCTCCTGCACTGGGGACTGCTGGTGGGAGACACAAAAACTGAAAGAAGCTTTGCCTCTCAGGTGTTCAGCTCTTCCATGTGTCAGACTGGGAATCTAAAAGGAAATGGTAGGAGATGCAGATTTCCTTGCAGGGGAATCTATACAAACGCATAATTCAAGGAGTAGCTATTTGACTAATGGCAAAATAATTGAGGTGAAGATGAAAAAAAATTTACATGAATATGAAACTTTTTAATAACAGGAAAATGGTTTGTCCTTTGGGGGAAGAAAATCTATCATGAAGTTTATGTGCTTTTAAACCTCTAGAGTGCAGACTTCAAAATAACAAAATTACATGGGCATTGGTGCCCAAATGGCTTCCCATGGGTATTATGTCCCCAAATCCCTTGTGTAGCTTTTTCAGAAATTACTTTTAACAGCTAGAGAAATCAGTATTGTTCATACAATTTGCCGTGAACACTGAGGTACAGTGACTCTCCTGCTTAGAGTTTGCCTTGGACTCCATGTGGCCCTGTGTTTCACAAGCGCTCACTGAACACAGCAGCAATCCTGTCTTTCTGCATTCCTCTGCTCTGAGGTGCTCTGCACATATGCCCAGCAAAACACCTCTGAGACTGGGCAGTAAAAGAGATTATTTACTCACAGATTATTTACTCACACGGCACAGGCTGGTCTGCACACAGCCTCATGTCAGCTAATACTAGCCTCATCTATGGCAGAGGTATAATTCCAGCTAAATTCCTAATTCTCTTTTAATTCTATGAAATTACTATATAGCCCAGTTCATTTTACCCTTATTAAATTCAGAAGAGCTTTTCCATAAGGGATAGCTTCAGAAATACTAATATAGGACAATTGCTGTTTTTTGGAGAGCTCTATTGCAAGTGTATTGCCTTCTCAGCTGGAAAGGATGATTACTGATGTCTGAAAAAGGTACTTACAGCTTAGTACACAGTAAACATGTATTCTGTTTTTCTTTTGCTCTGTTAAACAATATAATACATAGCAAAAATCTACAGAAAAAGCAATCAAAACAGACACACTTTAAGAAGAATCCCAATGCTTCTTAATTTGCACTTCATTCTTCCCGTCAGCGTTTCCACCCGCATTCATCACTGAATATTCATTCCTGCTTCTGTTTTCGGATTGAGTGTGGCAGCAGCACAGCGGAGTCACGCAGGTATTTCGGTGAAAGGGGTGACAAGACATCCCTCCCCCATTCCTGCTACGTCGCAGGAGGGTCCCCAGCACTTCTGTAGTTTGGTAGGGCTGAGCTCCCCACCAACCCCCTTTCCACTGCCTGATGCGCTGAGAGCTCCCCCTCCTGTTACAGCCAATCTTAACTGCAGTCGACAGATTAATATTATTACCTCATTTTAATTAATTCCTCTCCTCAATTCAAAAAAGCACATCTGGTGCTTTTCAGAGCCAGACAAAGCTTCTTTCCTCCCATCCTCTCCTGAACATCAATTAATAACTTGGCAACAAAAAGAAAAGAAGTGTTTGTTCTCCGTACCTAACAGTCACAAGTGACAGAGAGAAAGAAAAGGGACTTGCTCCAGACAGAGGTCAAGGGAAATGGCAGAACTGCCAAATCTTCTGTTTTTCTGTAACTCAGCAAAGCTTATTAGGTCTGAGCACAGTGACACAGCTACTGTGGCTGTGCAGTTTCCAGGCCAGGGTTGTCTCAGTTCTCTTTAACTTGAAGGGCACAAAAAATGATGTGTAACTTCTCCCACCTATTCAGACAGGTGGTTAACTGTTGGCTCCCATGCAACTGCTCAAACCCAAAAGGTGATTTCAGACCTTACTGACAACACTTTAACTGTCAGACTCACATTTCAACTTCTGAATAGAAGTGACTCCCATTCCAGAATTTCTCAAATTTCTAAAATCTCCTAATACAAGCAGAAGATACACAGCGCTATGAGCCCCTCGTTCTACATGGCTCTGTGCCTTGCATAAACAACATAGTGACCAATAGCACTGAAGATAGTGAGAATGAAAATCACTTCCCAGTTGTGCAGAGCAGGTATCTCTTTGACTGGAGAGATGAAAATAGAGTTCAAAGAAGATTTTTTATAACAGAAAAAAAAAAAAAAAAATGAGTAGGGAGTTTGGCATACAAAAGGGCAAGAGTTCATTACAACCATTTGTGCAATACTGAGATGCAGGACTAAACTGTGAGTCACTGGCCCATGGTCTTCCATAAGGCCAGATCTGCAGGTCATGGAGATATCATCCCATAGAAAGGGGCATGGTTGAGCCCAGGATGTGCCCATCTGGCTGGCAGGATGAGTTGTCCAGCCTGGGCTGTACATTGAGTGGGGAACCACTGGTGCTCTGCAGGCAGGAGGTCTGGTAGCCATCAAAGCCTGTTCACCTCAAAGGCACCCTTGGACACACATTCAAACAAGGCTCAGCATTTGACATTGGATTTTGTGCTTGAGTGCTTCCTGTTTTCCAGTCTGACCTCAAGAAAGTTACTGATGCCAATAAAAAACACATGAATCTTTTCAGGATGATAAACATTCATGATAAATTAAGAGAAATGTCACCAAGTCAAAAATAAATGTGAGATAGAAATTAAAGGAACAATTCATTAGTTTTTCAAAAGGGAACTGGTGTCATATCGCTCCACTGTTTTGTCCAGGACCTTAGTTCTTCAGTTCATTGGAGAGACAGGCTTTGAAGTTAGTGTCCAAACTGGCTTTCTTCTTTTAAACTCAATATTACCGCTATCTCAGTAGCTGAGGTTTGTGACTTGCTTGGGAACTTAGAATTTCGTTTTGTTGATGCCTTTGTCCCAGCTTTGTAGCAGCTACTTTCTTTGTTTCTGACTCCATTTTATTTTATCTCCTTTCCCCACCTCCCCCCCACCAAAGAAATTTAGTGCGAATCACACTCATGTGATTTCAATTACAATTCAAAACCTACAATTCAAAAATCTCTTCTTGGGAACACATTTTTTAATGCCCAATAACTTGTGGCTACTATTCAATGTACTAATATGTGAACATTTATATGGTTTAAAAAATCAAAATAGGCCTGAGAACTACGTGAAAGCTGTATTTATGCATGTTTTATATACAACACAAACATATATTTTACATCGTATGGGCAAATATGTTCTCACAGGTTGGAATTTTACTAGACATGAGGTGAATTTCATTACAACTAAACCAGATCCAGAAAAAAATGGGGTGAAAATTAGTTAGCTGTTGATAAACACAGATTACAAAAATGCAAAATTTAATTCCACTGTACCAAAATGTGAGCTTCAGCATATGGGCAGTATGACCACTCTTAAAACTTGCTTCAAATTTTCGATTTTATTTTTGTTATAGAACTGACTGTCACACGGAACAATATAGGGAAAAGAGCTGTGTTAGCTAATCTGCTGTAATCCTTTCAAATCTTTGAAAGAACAACAAGCGCTTGATAAGCAGGGTCAGGCTGGGTCAGGATTTCGATTGCAGACATCTAAGGAATGCCTAGGTCCTTCAGGAAGGGAACGTGGGTGATTTAGCAAGCTGGCTAAATCAGCAAGCTTGCTCTCCCCTCCACTTTGGTAAGGAGTAAAAAGAGTAGACTATGTGCTGCCAACAGGGTAGCCTTTTGGGGAAATAGCCGTAATACAAGAAATCCCATTCAAGGTATTACTTTACCCTTTTATGAGGCAGTGATTTTTACCAGCTTGGATAAAGACATTTTGCCTTGTTGACTGATAGATAACCTGTTTCCCACATCCAGTCATAAAATTTGCAGGGTGTTGTCGGGTGCTGTTAAGCCATGCCATAAACCATGCTGTTCACCCATTGTCTCAAGCCACTTCTCTCCTACACATTTTGGACGTGTTAAAATTTTGTTACTGCAAAGTGCTTATAAATGGCAAGAATGTAAGCTACATCCATTATAGTTATTGTCCATATCAATGCTAGTGTTGGGTTTAAGAGCTGATTATATATAAAATGCAAAAAAAAAAAAAAGGATTATATGAAATATGAGTAAATATTTTAATTAACTCCTTACAGAGTTTTCATCTGAACCAGAAAAATCAATACGGTAAAATTATTTTAGAAGTATGTATCTTGCCAGTCTGAAACACTATTCAGGCTGTGCTGGTAAAAACAACCTCTCTCCAAGAAAATATTTCATTGAAAAGTCAGCATCTGTGGCTTGCTTACTCATAGAATTGCAGCAGTTTCAGTGAAAAGAGTAAAAACTCCTCTCTCAGATCTCATTTTATGTTTTTTTGTTTCCACTGAGCTTATTTTAAGACTAATCAGCCCCATAAAAGGTACCACTGTTAATTTACTGTTTGTCTTCGTCTTCACTGCAGCTGCTTAGTAGATAGAGAGCAAACAAAACTAGAATTAAGGTCATTCCATTTAAATCCTTCAGATTGGAAGACAAGGACTAAATTATTGCTGAGAATTACATGAAGGAAAGCCCAGGATAAGATATATATTGTTTATTATTTGCCAGACCCATAGTGCCACTGCACTTGCATATTTGTGAAGGGATTACATTGGTAGCATGGGGAGATTCTCTGATATGGTATCCACACAACTTAAAAGTATTCTCCTGAGCTTTCACAGATGGTATGTGGTACATAGGGGTAGTGAGAAACAACCCAAACCTCCCAGCTACCAATCAACTGTAATGCACAAAATATAATTACTTTTTTTCATTAATGAAATGTAATGAACATTATTACATTTTGTAATATGTAATGAACATATTGCATAGAGCACAGGTCTGAATCCCGCAGGACCATTAAGGTAAAGATCTTAATGGAAGATTTTGTTTTCCTTCACAAGACACCTTAAACCTGTACTTTCACAGTTTTAGGCAGACAGAGCAATAGCACTAAAGATTGCTTTTATGCTAATAATAGGAAACCATTTCATAGTAGTCAAATAAGAGCAGAAAATGAGTGGTCAAATGAGTATAAAATCTTTTGGCCATCAAAAATCCACAATATTTTTCTTCAAATTGGGAAATATTCCCTGGGAACTACTCTATAAATAATACATAGTAGGGTTTAGTGTAATCTTTACTGTGAGAACATGCTTTCTTTAGAGCCAACAGTAATACCACTTCAAGAAGGAAATGCTGTGTGAAGAGAGGATCTTGCAGCTCTCTCCCACTTTAAAATCAAGTACATAGGCTCCACAGTATCTGCAGCCCTCAGGAGCCTGATGGCTGCAACGTGTATGAGTCAGCCCCACCACTCTGACCTCTCAAGTGGAGGAGAGGTATGTCCCTGTTCAGTACCCTGTGCTGGCTCAGGCTTCCCACACTCAGCCTCTGTGAGGCTCACTCGACACTGAGGCTGGACAGAAATCAAATATTGGCACTAAGTATCCACAAAGAAAACAAAAAAGGGGGGCATGGGGGGGCATTTCAGGTGGTTGAAAAGGACCTCTGCCCATGCGTGATGCAGGTGGGGGATGAGATGCTCATGGTGTTGTGATCTGTGCCCTAGTGAGAAGGGTAACCACTCACATCAACACAAAATTTGTAACCTTTTTTCAAGCAACAAAACACCAAATCACTGCAGGTTTACAGACAGCCTCAAAATAATCCTCCTTTCCCCTACCCCTTCCTTGCTCTTCCCTTCCCTCCTTTCCCCTCACTATACACAGGACTTTTGCTCATCCTGTTTCATTTGGTCTCCCAAACTTCCTTCATCCAGCCTGATTCCACCCTTCCAAGCTGAGTAGGGAGCAAAGAGCCTTTAACAACAGCCACGCATTTCCTGCTGCATCTGGGCTCTGTGAGAGGTGACATCAGGCTGCTAGTGACATCAGACCAGAGACAGGACCCCCTGGAGGACCAGGGTATAACCAAGACATTAGGACTCACTGTGTTGGCAGGTGACATGAGTGATCCCTTCAGCCTGGTAGGAACCAGCAAACCTTTGTGAGGGAGGTTTGTCTCAGACCTTAAGATATCTTAGGAGCACACCAAGTCAATTGGGCCATGCTTTTTTGGTCACATCCCTTCTTCTCACAACTAATCTGCATATATTTAATTTTATGCTTCACTCCTGGGCTTCTAGTTCAGCAAGTGGATGAATTACAAAAGAAAATAAAAGGTAGGTGGGTCATAAATGTTTCAAGTGTCAATAAATCACTGGCACCAGTGGAATTTTAGGAATATTCACAAACAGAAGATTCATTATAAGGCAAGACTAACAGATTTTTTTCTCCCTTTTTTAAGGAGCACAAAATGGAAAATACTGCTTTGTGTTCTACTCTTCTCCATAGAGTATGCCTGTTTGATTTGGGATACCTAACCTGTGTCTGCATTCCCCATACAAAACACTCTTCATGTATCCATTTAGGACATATACAGCTTTAGTGTTATAGTGCTAAGGACTTTCACTGAGAATATAATGGCTGTATACAATCAACTATTGGGAATAATAATGCTGAAGATAATGGTCATTACTAGAGCCACTGAAGAAACACATAAAAATTCTAAAACTGTCAGAGGTGACATCTGCAAATAATGTCACTTGCATTCTTACATCTCTGAAACGTCTTGAAACACTTACACAAAAATGTCACTAACATAATTCACCACAGAAGTGTTACAAGGATGACAAGGATGACAGGACTATATAAAAAATTGCTAGAAATACTTATATCAGGAATATATTTTTCTTTATGTGTGTATACAAAAGAAAAAAAAAAAAGAAGATTCTGAGTCGCATGCTGAAAGCAGTTTGAATTTACCTTAACACAAAAAACCCCCAATCCTCAAACCCACACTACTTTTTTAGAATATTGGAAACCTAACTAGAGCTCAGTATTTAACACCCTGTGTATTTGGGAAAGCATGAACACACATGTCTGTATTTTCTTGTACACGCATAAAATCAGAAATCCTTTCCCATTCATTTTCTGTTCTTTCTGAGAGATGCTGCTACTGCCTTGTTTATTGTCATAATCATTTGCAATCACAAAATTTATGTGTCATTTCAAGCACTGAAATAATACAAAGACACAGAGCGCTATGGAGATCAACAAGAAGTCCTTATAGAAAGTGAGACACAAACAGAGAAAGGCATTGTTGCTTCTAGCCCTAATTTGTTGGAAAGCACTAATCAAGAAACAAGTCACCAGCAGGTTTATGTCACCTAATGCATCAACATGCATTTCTATGAGCACATCATGCTGGTGATGCCAGTAACTGCCAAGTCCTATAGGCTTGAACCTTAATTCCAGGCTGACAATATACTAAGGCTACAGCATATAGCATTACCAGCAAACTTGGAAAATATATGTAACAAGGCACAAAAGCTGGTTGTCCAGTCTGATGACATTTTCAAAAAAATACATTGTATGGCAACACATCATAAATGGCTTTCTGTATCATTTCTAAAACACTCATTAATGTTTTCTCTAACTAACCAAGTAGTAGGGATAAAAAAGAAAGGAAGGAAAGGATCACATTTAGACTATTATTATATTTGAGGAACTAAAAAGTTATTTATTTGTAAATGTTAGTTTCTTGAAAGGAAGTTTCATAGAGGTTGAATTAAATAATTTATCTAACATAAAGAAGGCATTATATCTGTAACATGTAAATATTGACTGACTTAGCTAATGAGTGGCTGTGTATAAACAGACTCTTTTTTGACTTCAACTGGAGTCTAGAGCAGACAGCTTTGTATATTTTACAGTCTCTTGTATCTGAGCCAACAATTGATAGTGCCATAGATCAAAGCCTTGATACAGAGATACCAAGCAATTTGTGTATAAATGTGCTCCTTAAAAAATGATAAAAGCACAAAAGAAATCTTAAGATACTTTTGTCGTGGTTTGAAAGGTAAATAGCAAATTAATCTGATGAGTTGTGTTAAAGTTATACCTGGTGTACCAACAGGATGGAAGCTCAAAAAATACTTTCTGTTTTTCCCCAGAAGATTTGTAAATGAGAAAATATTTTATATTAAAAGGAGCCATGACTCTTTCTGTTTTCAACAGGAGTATTTAATTTGACTCCTTAGTTATTTCCTCAGATTTCATGCAGAGGGCTAGGTTGTAATTTTCTCTGCATAATTTAACCAAGATATTTAAGTAGACAAGTAAGAAAAAATGCCTTCAGTGGCCATAGGATGCTCACTACTAATGTCTGCTCAATTAAAGCAATTTTTAACACATTAAAGCATTTATTGGCACATAGAGTGAGAACATTTGGTACAAGACTCAAGCCTCTTCATGGTTTCTATTAAAGTTATAGTGTCTAATTCATGAGCAGGCTTAGCATGCTATGCTTCTATAAATTGTTGTGTAATGAAAAGTCAGTTAAACACATAAAAGCAGTAAGATCTATTTAACAACCAGCTAGTCAGCACTGCAGGACTATAGGAAGTACTACAATTGTACTATAATGCCTTCAGTAATTTGAAAAACTCCACATATTATGCTTTAATTCCTATATATTGTTTGAAGGGTTAAATTGTGGGCACAAGTATTTTCTACTCATACAACAAAGTACTCGGCTTCTTCACTTTTATTATGCAACAGAAGACAACTAGTCAGAAGTACAAATGTAACACTTAACTATGGCTCTTATAAAGAACATTATAACCCTATCTCTTGAGTTGTTTTCTCACACCGTCTCAACAAAATTGTCTAGAACAAAAGGTGACTAATATCTGAACAACAGACACTTATTTACTGCTGTGTAGTACCAGAAGGCCCACAAACTGGAGAGGAACTGACATAGAAAGGCACCTTTCCGTGTAGATGTGTATTAAAAAGAAAAACATACAACAAAACAAAAATGAAAAGTAGCATCTTGCACTGATTCTACTGTTACAAATGATGCAAGACAACAGAGTACCAAACCCACAACTGACTTCAGTGTAGACACATGTCTGAATGACTTCTGTGATGATTTTTAATACACGGGTAGTTTTAAACAACATATTCTATATTGTATAGATAACTAGTTTTGCATAGTAAGGTCAGCCTGGGTATAAGAGACAGCAGAAGTATGACTTCTCAGCATGTATGTTCAATGCTGTTGGCAAAACTGAAGAGCACTGGCTGCAGACAGGGGTGGGTGAATCCAAGCTCTGCCTGTATATGTGTGCATGTATGTGTGCATGTGTGTGCACACATGTGTGTATGTCTGTGAGCAACATGCAAGAAGTGTTGTAGTGTCCAGAAAAACACACACTCTAGCTTTAAAACAGTTAGCTCCGTCAACAAAAGCATCACAAGTATGCAGTCCAGGAACCAGAGTATATCCCAGTCCCTTGCAATTTGAGCAGTAACCCCTGCAGACGTCTGTGTTCGAGCTCCTGCTGCCAGTGCGCCTTCAACTCCAACACAGATGTAATTTCTGCAGCAGCAGTTTCCCAAGCATAGGCAGAAATCTACAACACTGCACCCACCACCTCTCACTTGTCTCACACCTTTTCATTTTCTCTGAGATTTGGGGGAGTTCTGAACATGGACTCTTGTCTCCAGTCATGGCTTATTTTGCCTAGATATAATGACACAGGCCTAGAAAACTCGTTTTACTATTTTTTTTCCTCCTAATTACTTTTTCTCTCTAATTATTTGCTTTAATAAAAAATACTGTGGTGATTGGAAATAAATACTGAGTGGGTACAAATGCCTTTACTGCTATATCCATAAATAGTTGTGCTCATACTTACTGCACTGCAATACAATTCCATGCCAATGATAGATGAGACATTAAATAAACATCATCAGTCATAAAACTAACAGTAAGGCAGGACTGGGATTTTGCTACCAGTTAAATATAGGTTTAACCTATGAAGGGGACCCTGGTAAGGCACCCTGAGCTTTTCAGATGAAAAGCACTGTGACAGTCAAGCATGACCCTTTACTGTTGTTGCTATAGGACTTTCATATATCACTGAAGGTAGAGAGAGTCCTAATGTAACAGTGGGAATGGCATAGGGATCTCACACAACAGTGCAGGTACCACAGCAGGGATGTGGATGCTTTCCACAGCCAGGGAGCTGTCTCCGTGCTGAGAGGACAGGTTTCACACAGCAGCCTGAGCTGAAAGCAACATGCATCTCCAACACATAAAAAGCAAAACTGATATTGAGTGCAGAATCAAGGCAATAGTTCTGTTCTTCCTTACACTGCTGCAGGGAGAGGCTTTACCCCTCCTCTGCCGTCAGCTCCTATCCTCTGTTCCTCTGCCTCTACACAGATCTGGGAACATGAGTGGTGTCAGCACTGCCACAGGAATGGTGTACATGATTCAGGAGGGCACAACCCCATGCACAAACACACTGAGCCTCTCCTGCTGCTGCAAGGTGAGGATGTTTTATTTTATGTGGTCTATCTCTTTGTTTCCTTTGGAAGCCCTTGATTTCTTAGGAAGAGTTGAAATGTCCTTTTCTCCTCTTGAAGAGAAATGGAGAGGCAATAGGTTTAAAGTAATGACAGTTTTATAAAAAAAAGAAAATAAAATCAATCTGTTAACATCTCACATTTAAGGTGTATTCAATTCTTGGCCTCCACATTGTCTGTACATTCAGGTGCACTTAGAAAATCCCCAATAAAATAGAAGTGAATAATAGACACAGGTCTATCACTTCTTATTGGATTTTCTAGTCAAACTATAAAGGAATGTACACAAGACCTGGAACTTAAGTAAAAGATTTTCGTAAACACAGCATGGTGAATATGTCCTAGAGCAAAAGACTAAATGTGCTGTACATCTCCCAGGGTTAAAAAACTTAGGAATTCCCTCCTTTTCCTTCTCTGTACTGTCTCCAAATGACATTTAGCTAACTACAGAGTCTAGGTGTTAAGGGGTACCTTCATCACTGTCTACAAGTGTCTGTACAGGAATAAAAAATGTGATAAGGACCTCTGCAATCTGCCAAGGAAACATACAACAGCCTCCAACTGCTGAAAGTTGGAGCAAGGCGAAGTCAAGCTTAAATCATGTATGGTTCTTTCATAATGGTGCTAATTAGTCACTGAAAGAGGATAGTGGTGCCTCTCTGGGAATATAAGCACAAACTTGACTGTGCTTTCTTGGGAATATGCTCAGATCCCATCTAGGAGTCACTCAGAGGAGCCCTACAGCAGTTCTGTTCTATGCAGGCAGGATTTCATGTTGTAGGTCCTGCCACAACAACCTGGCCTGTCCTCATCACAGACCTTCTTTTCACTTGGCACGTTACAGGATTCAGGAGCATGATGCAGGTGCCCATACATGGTAACTGTTTCACTCCATATCTTCAAGATTCATGGGCTATAAACTAAAAGAAACCACGGTTTCTGGTTCAGTGTTCCTTCTACATGGGAAAGAACACCTAAAAGACGCTGCCTCCCTAAAATCTATTCTGCAGCATGTGGTGTGTACAGTCATTCAAATAATTTGCGAACAGGCATAGATGGTGACATAGCAAGCTGAGTACTGTCAATAATAATGTGATCATCTCCATACTACAGCTATCCTGGTGGGAGTCTGTTACAGACTACCCAGCCAGGGCAAAGACAGACTCATTTCCTTCTATGACAGGGTGATCTGTTTAGTGGATGAGAGGAAGACTGTACATGTGTCTACCTGGGCATCAGTACAACATTTAACACCATTTCCCACAACATTCTCCTGGAGAAACTGGAAGCTCATGGCTTGGATGAGTACACTGTTCACTGGCTTAAAAACTGGCTGGATAACCACGCCCATAAAGTGGTGGTGAATGGAGATAAATCCAGCTGATGACCAGTCACTAGTGGTATTCCCCAAGGCTCAGTACTGGGGGCAGTCCTGTTTAGTATCTTTATCAATGATCTGAACAAAGGAATTGAGGGCACCCTCTGTCAGTATGCAGATGATACCAAGTGGGTGGAATTACTGACCTGCTGGACAGCAGGAAGGCTCTGCAGAGGTATATGGATAGGCTGGATCCATGGACTGAGGCTAACTGTATGAGGTTTAACAAGTCGAAGTGCTGGGTCCTGCCCTTGGGTCACAAGAATGCCAGGCAGGGCTACAGTCTTGGGACAGAGTGGTTGGAAAGCTTCCTGGTGGAAGAGGATCTGGCAGTGCTGATTGACAGCTGACTGAACATGAACCAGCAGTTTGGCCAGGCAGCCAAGAAGACCAAAGGCATCCTGGCATGTATAAGAAATCCTGTGGCCCACAGGACTTGGGAAGTGATTGTCCCTCTGTACTCAGCAGTGGTGGCATCTTGAATCCTGTGTTCAGTTTTGGGTTCCCCACTACAAAAAAGCNAATTACTGACCTGCTGGACAGCAGGAAGGCTCTGCAGAGGTATATGGATAGGCTGGATCCATGGACTGAGGCTAACTGTATGAGGTTTAACAAGTCGAAGTGCTGGGTCCTGCCCTTGGGTCACAAGAATGCCAGGCAGGGCTACAGTCTTGGGACAGAGTGGTTGGAAAGCTTCCTGGTGGAAGAGGATCTGGCAGTGCTGATTGACAGCTGACTGAACATGAACCAGCAGTTTGGCCAGGCAGCCAAGAAGACCAAAGGCATCCTGGCATGTATAAGAAATCCTGTGGCCCACAGGACTTGGGAAGTGATTGTCCCTCTGTACTCAGCAGTGGTGGCATCTTGAATCCTGTGTTCAGTTTTGGGTTCCCCACTACAAAAAAGCCATTGAGGTGCTGGAGCATGACCAGAGAAGGGCAACAGAGACAGTGAAGGGTCTGGAGCACATGTCTACAAGGAGCAGTTGAAGGAGCTTCAGTTGTTTAGCCTGAAGAAAAGAAAACTCAGGGGACTTTATCATTCTCTGCAACTACCTGTAAAGAGGTTTAAGCAAGGTAGAGGTTGGTCTCTTCTCCTAAGCAGCAAGTGACCGAACAAGAGGAAATGGCCTCAAGTTGTGCCAGGGGAATTTTATAATGGATATTAGTAAAATTTCTTCATCAAAAGAGTTGTCAAGCTTTGGAACAGCCTGTCCAGAGAAGTAGCTTAGTTACTGTCCCTGGAGGTATCTGAAAGACTTGTAGATGTGACACTTAGGGATGTGGTTTAGTGGTGGACTTGGCAGTGCCACATTAATGGTTGGACTCGATGGTTTTAAAGGTCTTTTCTAACCTAAACGATTCTATGATTCTAGTTTTTAAGAGCATACTTGGAAAAATGCTGGTATTTGAGTAGTGAAACCACTCAAACCACAGTTTTCCTGGCATTATTTTCCCTGCATTATTTTCCCATTGACAATATTCAAGATTTGCAATGTATAAGTTCTTTTTTAGGCTATTCCACAACCTTTAAGACAGGATGGCAAAACTTAGAGTTGTAGAGCAGTTCACACACATGTTCAACACCACAGACCACATAAAGTAGTTAAAATGTCTGTAGATGATGAAGACATGAACACCGTGTCTGTATTGAGTGCAACCCCACACCTTGTGTCCCACTCATGCTCCCCACTAATCAGTGTGCAGCTGCCCTCACTTGCTCATGGACCCCTCTGCAGAACAACCTCTCAGATCACTCCAGAAGCAGTGCTCATGGCACAGGTCACTCCTTGGTCTGTGCCCTGCACAGACTAAGCTCCCAGTGGGAGGCAGAGGAGGGAGAATGGGTGCAAGCATTTCCACATCTGTGGCTGAAGGGCCAGGGGCTGACCCTGTACTTGAGTGGACCTTCACATCCAAATAAAGTAAGTCTGTAATTCTTGAAAACCTGCTTTTCCAGTGTTAATAAGACTGAAACGATTTATTGCTTGGCAGACAATTACAGTTTATGCAGATTGAAGGCCAGAAGGTGTTTCTGCTAGGATTTCACCATTATCTGACATTATCCAATGTCTGTAGATTTGATGATGTGGTTGAGTTACATTAGCTTTGAAATTATTGACCTGTTCATTACACAGGCAGCAATTTACATCCCATGCTAATTTGCAGAGGCCAACCTTTCTCTCACTTTCAATTTCTCAAAAATATGGAATCAAGCCAAAGCTAACTTCGACATCTGATCCTGAGCTTACATCTTGCTAGTCTTAGACAGAGTTATTCTTAAAATGATCATGTACTTATTCTGGAGGCAAATATCCCATTTTACTTTAGCAATTTTTCTACTGAAATGTCTATGCATACTTTTGGACGCTGCACATTCAAACAATAGGATATAGGTGCATCTGTATTAGATACTGGGGGATAATGTAATTTCTTTCTGAGCACCTGAACAACTGATCTGTTTCTGCATTTATATATAAAGGTCACATTGCATGTAACTCCAAAAGTTTTATAACCATATTCTAATAAATACCTTAAGAATCTTGTGCACATGACTGCTATCAAGGGAAGTCTCCTATTACCTTCAATGGATTTGGGTAAGACTTAAAGTAGCTATTTTTTTTTTTTTGGGGGGAGAGAGGGTGGGACAGCAAACCAATGGGGTTTTTAAATTATTCTTTCACATACAGATATTCTTACATTCTAATTCAATTCCTCCCAAACAAACAAACAAACAAATGACAAAAAAATAAAAATAAAAAAACAAACAAGCAAAACCAAAACCTAACCCCAAAACTCAAGTTTTAGCACCTCATTTAGTAATAAGGGTTTCTGGTGTGGTGATATATAATGCCTAGATTTGAGGTAAATTCCATTGGAGTGAATATGCTTATGGCTTTTCTTATAGCCTTCTGCTGTTTCTTGCAAGAGTGCCCTAATAAATTTTCATGTGTCCATCACAGTCTTAATAATTTTACTTCAAATATCTACATTGTTCCCACAGAAATGGCAAAGTGTCATATTAGGCCACCTTAGATCCCACAGTATTCTGTAACACCAGATCAACAAGTCTTAATGCTTTCATTAATTTAATATTTGCACATCACTGCAATAAATCCCTAAAAATGCTATAGCAATGGTAAGAGTAAAACTATTCTGTGGCAGACAAATAGATCAGATGTTGAAGTCAGGTATTACAAGCACACTACGCTTAGCACTTTCCAACTAGTGATTCAGGAACTGCCCAGGTGACACAAAGGATGAGTGGAAATGAAATCAACAGTCAGCTCCTCTACCCTGTGATAACCAACCAGTTGACTATAGATCACCAACTAACCAGACCCTCCAAAGAGTTACTTTAAAAAGAGCTTGAACAATTTTTTCATATCATTACTCTTGCTACCTATAAATTAGGTAATTGAAGCATACACATTCTTCCAGCATATTCAGGCATCCTTTTAACTATATTTAAACCAAAGAAAAGTATAATCTCTCTTTCATCATCCAACTTAAGACTGCATACATCAAGAATCAGAAAGAAAAAAAAATAACAGACTACAACACCTTCAGTTGCTGCATCTACTAAGTATTATTACTCCAGCAGCAAATATGGAATATGAAAATACACACTTTAAAATTTAAGAATGCTAAATTAACCCTACAGGTTTGCAAAAGGTGAATTTCCATGTTATTATGAAATTCTACAAGTTGTCAATAGTCCTAGCAAGAACTATGTACGGATTAGTTACATAGCTGTCTTGTAAGTGAATGTCTCTTTTCTAAGTTTCCTGCAAAATTAAAGGGAGAAACAATCAAAGGTTACTAGAAAATTTAAACTAAACACTGATATTAATTTTAAAATTTCTAACTGCAGTGAAATAGTCTCTGCTTTACTGTGTAAGCCGCAGAAGCAACATACAATGGTTTGACATTTTAAAATAAATATTTTCAAAGAAAAACGCTAAAAATATCTCTTTTCTGTATTTAAAGGTCCAATTCAACCCTGGATAACTACTAAAACATAAATTCCGATTGCAATCTGGTTACAATGCACACCAAGCACAAAAGCCCTCTAATGATCTTTGATTAGTTCTTTATTAAATTCATCAAGGGAGCAAAGAAAATTTAATAGTCTTCACCATTTGTCATCTTTCTGATTACAGTTTTGATTAGAACTTTCAGCTTTTATTTTCTTCTTTTCTAGTCATGGCTATTACTGTGATAGTGCTTCTTTCCTCTAGTTTAAGAAGTACAAGGCAGGACAAATGAAACACATTTGTAATTAGATTTTAAAAAAATAAAATATATTCTTAACTAGGTGTGTTCATACCCTGAAAAAGGCTAGTTAAGAATATGAGATCTTGAAAATGCAAAATAACCCTAAATGGAATATCTCCACATTCATTCCATAAAAACTTATGTTAAAAAAGTATCTTGCCTAACTAATCAAATACCTTAAAAAAATTAAAAATATCCTATACACAGATCTGTGTAGAAGAGAAAAAAAAGATCCCATACTTGAAGAATAGTTTTAGTATTTTAGAAACCTTTGTAAGTGTATTCTGCTATTTTAGTATTCAGCATTACAATTCACTTATTTAATATAAAAAATTGAAAAGATGTTTTACTGTGCATTAGTGATACCTCTATCTTAAAAAACTGCAAAGAAACAAATTGAAATGTTCTAAATAGATGAAATAATTTTCACAACACTATGCACTATGTCAGTCAAAAATGTGTGCATTTTAACCTCAGTTATGAATGTCTAATTTTTTATATTCCCAATGCAAAACCTGCTAAGCCACCTACTGCATGAGGCAGGTCCTGATTCACTGGGAAGAGTGAAGGGTGTTGCAGATTTCTTATTTGCAAGAATTACTGAAAGAAACCTCCAGCAGCAAGCACTGTTTTCATCAGCATGCAAAGGGCACATTAAACAGTCACTCAGTAAAATCCCGAAAGTCCTGAAACAAAGGTTAGAATTGGGAAGCCCATCTTCAGCAGGTGGGCATCCCAAGCACTGGGCTGAAGAACCATCATTTCCCTGTGTTCTTACATCCCCAGACCAGGGAACCTTTCACTGTTCTGACAGAGCTAAATGTCTCAGAAGAAACACAAGGTTTGTACTGTCACCCACTCTTTGTGTAGACTGATGATTACGAATATCAGAAACCTGCGCTTGAATTCCCTTAAGCAGAGGACAGACCTGAGTCCAGGCTGTGATTTGTGATGCCTGTCTGTAGGATGCTTTATCTGATAATAAAGAAACAAGGGAGGAAAAAGTGCATGAGCCTTGTTCCTAGGTTATTGCACACAGAGCCTGTGATGTTGCATGGACTTTACAATAAAACATGGCAGAGATTCAGAATCTCATGCTGGGGGATATTGGATTGGTAGCTTCCTGAATACAAAGTAGAGGAAAACAAATGTGTTGTTGCTGCAAAATCTCTGTTACTACAGCCCTATTATGCAGGCTAAAGCAAAGCTGAAACCACTACAGAAGAACATCTCCAGTCCCCAAGGTTCACAAATACACAACATGACCTCTTTCAGTCATGACACCTTCTCCTGGCTCTTCACAGTCACAACAGGATTGTTCTTTCAGAGCAACTGCTGTAGTACTACTGCTGCTGATTTTTAGGTTCAGGCAGGTGTCTTTAGTTGCCTAGTATATTGCTTGGAGCAATGTGCTTCAGAGTTACCTCAGGACCACAGATTTAAGGCACACCATGAGCAGAAATGAGTCACCTTGAAAACACTGCTAATACACGTAAATACAACTATTTATTCCTAAACTTAAAAGCAGACAACACAAAGATTTGTAGAGATGCCGACAGCAGCAAGGAAGTTAAAAATTAATTTATTCCACTTTCTCCATTCCCACTAGTCCACCACCAAAATACTTATTTCTCTCTAGCAGGTTGGTAAGTGGTGTGGACTTATTTAACCACCGTGGTCCAGGGACAAACTCCCTATAAATACACTGCACATTTGAGAAAAGGCCCATCACTGCAGGAAGGACATCTTTTATGGCTACACAATAAAGAGCTTTGGGCTTCTACAAAGTTGATCTCTCCTTTTCTCCACTTGTTTCCCCCACATATGCAACAGCTGTCAATGCTGTCATCCAAACTGCCCTCTGATTGACTACTGTCCCTTTGAAAGGCAAGGTAAAAACACTTCCTGTGTTTGGGGAAAATTAAAAAAAAAAACCAACAAAATAACCCACTAGGGGATGAAACTCTCATTCCTGCCAAGAGAAGGGCTTCACATAATTAACTGAAGCCTTTACATCTATGTAATCTCATATTCCAGATGAACTGAACTTTCCCAGTCTGACTGGCCATTCGTCTCTTCACCAACCAACCTCTCTCCTCAATACCTAGGCTCATTTGTGAATGAGTGTGGTATAACTGGAATATCATGGGAAGTTTTTCAAGGGTTCATAAGTACTGTGAGCTAAAGGGCCTCTCTTTTAGTGCAGGCGAAGGGACTGTATCTGAAAGTTAAAGAAAGAACATCTCCACTTCCCACCTCCCAGAACATATTTGATTTATATAGTTTTACCAGTTAAGTATAATATAGGGATTTCAACCTTTCTGATTGTTACTAATGTACCCTTTTCTCTATGAGATGGTACTTATTAATTTTGTCTGGTTTTATTCCCTCTAAGCTATTAGGCTAACAACTCCTCATTACAAAACAGCCTTGTCCTAAAAAGCAATTTGTATTTAAATGTATGTGAAATTCTGGACTTACATTATAAAAAATACAAGTTTGTATTTTTCTTTGGATTTTTTTTTTCATAAATTTCATGTTGGTTTTTAATGTTATGTCATTATAAGAACTGTGCTACAAAACCAAAATGCTTATTGTGATGCTTATAATTTGCCTTATTTCAATTTCACTGAATATTAAGCTCTGTATTTCCAAATCTTTAATTTCTGAGTGCATAAATAAGAACATTCCCTAATGTTTGGAGCCTTTTTTTTTCCTCACTAGCCATCTACAAACTCTTAGATGGTCCAAACAATCAGATGATGCTGAAAATGCAAGACATTCTATTGGAGCTTTCCTTTGTGCTTTGTGATGTGTTTGTCATGTTGCCCCAGAGGCAGCAATCATTTGTTTGTGTTACATTTAGCTCAATAGCAGTAGCAAGGGGAAAAATGAGGAGAAAGAATAGAAATAATGGAAACATTTAACATTGATATTTACAGTAAAATTGGTATGTATTCACTGCAGAAGATTCATAATGTGACTTTTTCACTAGGATATTAAAGGTTTCGTTTTTAAAATAAAACGCTTCAGTCAACATGAAAAAATACCATCTTCAGCACACAGAACTTGCCGAGAGACAGAAACAGTAAAATCTGCAGAGAAGTTGATACCGTCATTGAGAAGAAGTCAAAGTTTTACACCTCCTAAAAGCTCTTTATTAGAAAATGATTTATTCAATATAAAACGGGTTTTCAAAATGATGATGGAATTAATCAACTTGTTAGCAGGGAAAGTACTGAAATAACTTCATGGCTGGCATAGCTAGTTGTTGGATCAGCTCTCCCTTTCATAGGCACTTGTTATAACAGGCAGGGGGCTAACCCTCTCAGACATGGAGCTAATCAGTCCTTGAAAGTCACTTCATCCAGTGGAGTGGAATAATGTACTCTAGTGTCGTTTGTCCACCTCTACCATTTGGAGTGATGTTATTTAGAATGTCCATTTTTGCTTCATTAGCTTCCATTTTAAAGAATTATATATTTTTTCAATGGTATCTTTTATCAGAACATCAGGTTAAATCTATTGTTTCCCACTACCCCCTTTGTAGTAGACAGTGTTAAGACCAGTCTCTGAATATAAAGTAAGATAAAGAAAAAGCAGCTGCATAGTTGGAATGGGTATTCTTTAAGCTTAAGTTCTCACAGGAAAAAAAAAAAAACCTGGACAAGAAATAAGATCACAATTGATGCAGAGAATCTGCACCCCAAAAGGCATAGAAAACTGCACAAAGACAAATTTGTGTCTTTGTACAGCGAGGTATTTATTAAGGCAATGTTGGGGAACCCCCAGCTCATGCTGGACAAAGAGTTCCAAGGTAGTCAGTGTAAAATCAGGGTATTTATACAATTTCTGTGAGGGATTACAACATTTCTACATAAATATTCATGTTGTTGCAACACACAATTATAATATTCATAGTAGGCGGAGTTCAGGCGGAGTCAGAGGTGTGGTCATTCTTTTGAGGAATATTGTGGTGGGAGTTCCTGTTACTTCATTGTGGTAGTGGTCGTATTCCTTCTCCTCATCATCACGAACTTTTGACCTTTGCTGGTTCCTGCTGATTCTAAGGTGGGATGTTGCAAGAGTTCCGCCCTCAAATCCTGTTACCTCCTTTATCTCCTGTTATCATTCCTCTGTAGCCCACTATCATTTCCAGACAATCCCCAAGTCCTGACTTCTAGTTAAACATTCCCTAGGAAATTTGTGTTACATTGTCTGAGGATCTTAGGTTTTGCTCTGCTTCACAATTAATGACCAAGAGCAATATTTCCAGCAGAGTTAACTTAATCAACCTGCTGAACTTTTACAGATTACAATTAATATTTATAATTACCATGCAGATACCAATGGTTTTCTGGGTGCACATATCTGCCCACCCTGTGCAAACAGGTGTTTTTTGTCTCATTTTGACATATTTGTTGCTGTGCTCCTCACTACGACTGACTACCTGCCCCACCTGCAAGAATTGGTTCTTTTCCTGAGTCTGGGCTGGGCCTGATTGAACATGAATAAATTTTCTGGCCCCAGACAGGATCACTGAACTTGAAGAAGACAAAAGCTGATGGACAAGGACAACATAATAAACTTTTCTTTGCTACCAGCTTTTCCTCACTGTCACTCAGTGATATCAGCAAATTAAATGTCTACAAGGAACGGTATTTTATAAAAAAGGTACCTCTTTCTTCTAGCCCTTGGATACTCCTCCTTGGGAAATTCCCTGGATTTCTATTTCTTGTGCAATTTGTATAAAAGGAATCTCATTGGCACTTTGAGACTTTGGTACCAGGAGTTACCAAGCCCTTTGAAGGAATTTCATAGTTTAAGCACCACTCACTCATAAATATCAGTTTTCTTCTGATAGTCTCGGACTTCTTACTAATGTACTGATTCTAATATAATCTATATTAGAAAGTACAAGTGGAAATTGTCTCTAGAAAACTTTTGTTCCAGCTGAACTTTCCTGAATGTTTCATTACTCAATTAACCATGATTTACATTAATCAGAACATCTAGGAAATTAATAAAAGTAGAACCAGACTAAACAATGCTGACAATTTGATTATGTTATACACAGAATTCACCTGTTCAGTGAAATCCTCTTAGTGTCATAACTCCACTCTTTGATTGTAATTATTTCATTTATGTGGCAAATTTGTTTTACTCTTCTTATAATACTGTCATTTTAAGAACATATTTTCTTCTGTCTGGAGAAGGCTGGTATAAACAAGCGAATAGACATTTTTTAAAATTTCTTCATCCTAATGCATTAATAAAACGAGTGCTCAAATGTATTCCTCTTTTTAATGCAGTAATAGCATGCATGTGGCTGCTTTAAACAGGTGCATAAGGGTGCACACTTTGTTTCCATGCAGATAGGTGTCTGTTCAATGGCCACCAAGAGTTTCTAGTGTCTCTACCTGCCACCCTGTCTCTCCCATTATCTATCTATAAAAGATTATAAAAATCAATTTTACTTTGTATAAATGATTGTCATTTAAATATCAATAGCACAAAAAATGGTGCATAGATTTAAAAGAGAGCATCACCTTACTTGAGCTGGAAAGAGTGCAAGTCTTGCAGTTATGCAGAGGGAATACTGATGCCAGCAGGATGTTTTCAAGGGGTTGTCTGTTTGCATCATTTGGGCCACAGTGTAAAAAAATCACCTTGCTCAATTAGCTTTTTTGTTTTTTCAGTGTCACAGTTCTTGTTTGTAATCACAGTGCATAATATGCTTATTTCTGACTCAACTGTTGAAACAGAAAGGAAACTAATTTGAAAGTGATGACAATTCATTATGCACATTTTTCTCTTTTGATTAAAGAAGAGTTTATTTTTTTAAATTCAAAAATGTTGGTCTTATATTAAAAAACAGTGAGCTTTACTTTAAGAAAACAAAATTAAAAAAAATATTCCCCCTCAGTTTTTCCTGTAAAAGCAGAAACTTTCCACAGACTTTTTATAACTGAAGCTAATTTTTTTAATGTTGTGTTATTTCATTTATTTAGTTACAGTACATATACCACATCTGATGGAGCTTCCTATGGGGCTTGGTTTTCTGCTGCTCTCCCAGCTGGTTAAGTGTAAGGAAAAGTCATTGCACTACAGTGAAAAGCAAATGGGAAGGAGGAAGAGGAAGAAAGGCAACCATATCAGGTCACATTCGCTGCTTCCCTCCAGGAATGGTCCCTGCTACCATTGGTTTGAACAGTGAGTTCTGTTTTTTCCTGACCTTCTACATCTATTTACAAACGGTGTTACTTGAAAAGCTTACTCAAGTCTTTTGCACTATGAGAGCAATAATGACTAATGGCACTTATGTGTAGTAAGTTAGGCCCTTGAAGCTAAACATTCCTTTTACCCAGATACTTACTTTCTTGAGTTTTATAATAAATCAGAAATAATGTATGTGGAACAGGAAATAAACTATGTGGAACAGCAAAATTAAGTTCAGCAAAAGAGTAACTGTGGTGCTCAGTAGAAGTTATTGGGTAGTAATAAGCTTAATTCAACATACCTTAATAAATCAGAATTATGAAAAATAGAGTAGATTAATTTAAATAGTTATCTCAGACCCTTCACACCATAAATCACAATGAAGAAAAGGACAGATAGCTGCAGATAATGAAATGTGTTGCTCTCAAATATGACACATGATCACAGACTTACTTATATACACTTAATGTTCTTTGTTTACCCTTTTGTTAGGATCTTGCCAGGTTTTCTTTTTGTGTCATGACTCCTGACTGCTATGGTTCTTCATCATTATATGTATTTCTCTGATGAAAAGAGCAATCCTGCTGAAATCATAAGTACTTCTGCATTTGAGTCTGTAAGCAACTGTTCACTGAATCACCTACTTTACACTTACATGAAAGAACAAATTGATGCTTAATTGTTTTATGGGAATAATTGGTGCTTCAAAGGAGAGCAGGGAACCTTTCTGCAAATTCCCTGCAAAAATTGTTTAAAAGCATTTTAAATTCAATATCTTGACAATTTCTGTCTGAATACATCAGGTGAGATCTTAATTGATAAGTCAGTGGAAGTTGTAAACTGAAATAAATCCTGATATTAGCTGAAAGCTAAATTGGATGGATTCCATATAGCTTATATTAATAGTTGAAATCAATTTAATTTTTACATGGAAGCATAGTTATATTTTCCAAATGCATATAGCATCCTAAAACTTTGCTCTTGAAGGAGGTACATAGACCAGAGCCCACCAACTGTGCTACGTTTCAGCACTCTACTGCAATGCTTTCAGTGTCCTTCAGTGTCCCAGCTGAACAGACACTACTCCCTTGCTATCTTTGCTTACAACCGCCAAATCACTCCAGTGTGCTCTCCTGTGACATCCCATCCAAAATGTAAGGGCACTGTACTTTCAATCCTAGTACAATTATGGGTAGCACATTACCTACGGAGATAGGTGCTTAGCGTTGAAGTTGAGCAGATCTGGCTGTTACTGTTTCTCTGCAGTATAACATTACAGTGCAATTGGAGCAATGTTTCTGAAAGACCAGTTCAGTACATTAGCTCTCAAATATGAAAAAATACACTTGCATCATTGAAATTATTCACTTATAGCAGCACTTCAGCAAAACACTGTCCACACTGACCTTGCAATTATATAGCATCTAGTGTGTACTGATTTACATACTGTATGCTTTTCCACCTGTAATTGAGGCTATTAAGCAGAATGCAGAGGCTGAGTTCCACTCTTTATATCTGCCAGATTACACAGAAGGAGTAAACTGAACAAAACACATGTTGGGGATGCTGCTGCTGACGTTACATTACAAGGGCTCAATGCTGAGCAAAGTAACGCTCCTACTTGGGAGGTGCCACTCAGCAGCTTTTGTTCAGTAGAGAGGATGCCATTCCCAGTGTATGTCACAAACACTGCTTAGTAGAAATCATTCTAAGATAAATGCATCTGGAAAAGAGAGAGACACTTTAATGGCACAATTCTCATTTTTAGAATCAGACCAGAATAAGAATTTTAGATTAGATTAGAACTTTTAAAATAATTTTATTAACTGCTGGTTTGAATTGCTCTTTAGAAGAGGCAGTGTGTCTTTTACTGAATGAGGAACTTCTAAAAATGTTGAATTTTGAACAACTATGTCCCTTTCAGATTTAAATAATCATTTGCCCACAAAGTTTTCAGGATTTTGGAATTAATGTATCAGATTTCTTTGGCTACTAAAAATATCAACAAATCAAATCACCACTTTCATTGATACAAAAATATCTTTAATATTTTTTTAAAAATACTTTGTGTTTTGTACACTGTTGGGTTATTAATGTACTATGAGCTGAGAATACTGATGACCTAATTTGCTTCTGAAAATGCGAAAAATGTCTAAATCAGAAATGGTCCTGAGGGGAAGGCCCTGGGGAAAGAGTAATAAAAATAAAGCTATCTTGAGATCTTAATCTTGAATAGTATTTTACATTGTTCTTGACACATAAAGTAATTATGGAATCAACTATTAGAAGATGTTGAATTAGAGCCTGGATGGCACCAAAAAATCACTGTTGTGAAGGACGGGACAGGACATTTGCATGTGAAAGGATAGTGAATAGTATCTGTAAAGAATTGTGAAATTACTACCATATTTATTATTATAATTTTGTATCATCACAGTCTCATTTCAGCATGACCTGCAAGAATAGATTAAATTAATGTCATTTTCTCTTCTTGTTAACATCTTTATCACAAGAGCAAGCTGTCACAATTTTAGTGTCTAAAATAGTCTGCGAATTACAGAGGGCAGGAGCAGGACCATCTCACCATTCTGCGCCTTGGTTGGCTCACCTCTCCCAGCTCACTCTTCCTTCCCCACCATGCAGAGCGACAATCAGCATAAAAGCTCTTTGTATACCACTATGTGGTAAGAAACAGAAGACAGCCGTCACTATTTTAAACCTCAAGGGGAGTTAAAAATATAAAAAATCAGAACTGGATGAAAAGAGAGTGAAGGAAGATGTTTGATTAAAGACAAGGACTAGAAAGGATTGTACAAGAAAATTAAAGCATGTATATACATACTTCTTTAATTACAACATACAATACACAAGGCTAGAATAGACACTGTCAAAATAATTGGGTTTACACTGATGATAAGAGAAAAATCTGTTTCTAGAACTCCACTGGCAGTTTCCAGTAATAAGTATTTTGGACCTTAAAAAGACCAAGCCTCTAATATGAAAAAAAAAGGGCTTTGGAAATGTTGTCTTTGTACATAACTGTACTATGAGAAATGAGCAGTCATGGTTGTCTTGGGTTTGTCTTCCACCTCCTTTTTTTCCTTTTTCTTTAATCAATTTCAAGTAAATAGACAGGAAAGACCATAACATCAAGAAATTTCACAAGTGAAATTTTGAGACATTTTCTAGAATATTTAAAAAAAAAAATCTTCTACTTGGATACCTGTTGAACAAAAGTTTCAGGACTTTGAAACTAGTCAGTCCCTTCTTTCTCAAAGATTTTGTTCATTTGGTTTTAATGAACTATTCAATAAATGAATATACTATGAGATACTGCTGTTCCTGATTCAACATTGTTAATTATTGTCTGAGCTTCTGTAGCCCACTTGTAGCTGTAGAAACAAGGTGTATATCTCAGGTACATGTTACATGAGATGTCTTATCATCTTCTAGGAAAGTAGGAAGTGGTTGAAGGAAGTAAAATGTTGAGGTTTGGATATCAGGTAAAAGAATGCTGCAGCCTCACCTTACTGAGTTATGAATAAATATTATATCCATTTAAAGTTGTCTCAGATCACACTGTTCATCAAGTATTTTTAAAAACTCAATTGATATAACATCAATTCACTTTGGTACCTTTTAACAGGGAGAGAAGAAAAAGGTTTTTACCTTGGAGCATCTTTTACTAACTAAGACCTTCCATGACATTTACAACACCAGGCAGGAGCGCTTTCCTTCAGAGTGAAAGATGCATTTGTGATGTCTTCAGGCTCCTGGCACGAAAGTGCAATGTGACCACTCTCCTCCATCTCCCAGGTGCCCATGGAGTAAACAGGATCTCCAGTTACGGAGGCAAGCCCTAGTGGGTTTTTTATCTGGCTAAATGTTTTCTAGCCAACATGAGGAACTGGATATGTGGGTATTTCACTGAATACCCCAGCTTCAAATTTGCTCCACAAATCTCTGAGATTGTCTGGCATGGCTCTGTGCCACTGCAAATGTGTGTCTTGTATGTCTTGTAAATGTACTCTTGCACCACTGGACAGGTATCAGTATTGCAACTGTTGTGTTATCATTATCTTCTTAGAGAATATGATATAAATATCCAGTGGTTTGCCAATTGGAGCTGGCTATTCTGGACATTTAGGTACAGCACAGATAACATCCCCTTTCTTTCCTGCAGCCAGCTGAGCTCTGGCCTCTGGTGCTCCAGGACATACTCTTCTGAACTCAGCAAAAGGGCTATGGGCTCAGCAGAGTCCCAGAGAAGCAGAGGCATGTAAAAGGCTTTCCAGAGAAAATCACAATTCCAGCACCAATTATAATTCCAGCACTGCCTCTAAAAGGCACAAAATGTATATATTTCATGGTAAATTTTGTCAAAGATGAAAAAAAATGGTACCCCGGGAGTATTTCTTTTGACGCCAAAAAATACTTGTGCATGACCATACCTTTGTTGAAAGCCTTGGCCAAACAGATGTCAGGATGCCCTTACCAATGAACAAATGCAGAAATGATCATGGACTCAGGAGAAGAAACAGTGTGAGCTACACCCCACTGTTTAAATCTACTCAACATTCAAGGCTTTTGAAAGACCTCATGTCTACTCCCGTTAGTTATATTCTGCTTGATAATGAGCAGTAAGGTGAAGTCAATGGCGTGAACAAGCAGACAAATTGTTCTAACTGCTAGTAAATTGATTTGGGGAGGTTTCTGTCTTCAGAAAGTTTTCAGTCCTGACAATCCAAAGGCCCTGCCTGTCTGACCATTCATCTGACCATTCCCTAACCTTTATCTGCCAAGCTATCTGAATTAAAAAGAATACCACAACCTAATATCAGGGCAGCAGCTGAACAACAAAGCTAACAGAACCGGGGTACAGTGAAGAATAAGTTCCAGGCAAGCTGCTGTTCCAGCTCAGCAGCAAATAAACTGGTCTTCAGCATTATTTACATGCATAAATCACAAGGGTGCTTCTTAGAGAAAAGTAAAACCAAACCCTTGTAGAAACCTAAAATAATCTCTACTTTCTCTTTGATACACTGAGTATGTGGACCACTTATTTTTATTGGGAGTTTTTGGTCTATGACTATCCAAGGGTTATAACTGCATACCAGTTTCCAGAAGGATTAGGAGAATAAAGCATAATTTGTTGTAGGTCACGCTGTCAAATGATGGCTTTTTACCATGGTATATTTATATACTACTAATTCCAGCTTCCATTGTATGTAAAGGATGATTACTTATTTAATGAAGAGCCTTCACTGGAACAGAGTTTTGCCACAAGATAATGGTCTCATGCTGTTAACTAAATGGGAAAGCATTTACTGTAAAATATATACACTCTGGTTTAGGAGATTAGTTTGTACAAAGGGAAGATCCAGCAATGGGATGTGGGCAAACTTAAGAAAATACATTAGGAGAAAAATAATATTTGTTTGTCCATAACAACAAAAGTGGTAACACACAGAAAAAACCCTACTTTGTTGTATCCTTATTCTCAAGCATGTGTACATGTCAAAACCTGGTTATATAAATGCAAGTTATAAGCATCTGCAGGAAAAAAATCGCTTAATGGTGACTGCTACAGAACTGCAGAATTCAACTGCCACTGGAGACTGGGTAAATAATAAAGGGTATTTTGAATGAGTTTCTATGCCTCTTGGCTTAGGTACTTTCCACCCCTAAGTACATTAGGTACTGCATTCAGCATATGTTCAGTGAGTACTCCCGACTTCTCTTTAAGTTCTGCTATTTCTATTACCAGTATAAATTATTTTGCATATAGGAGTTTCCTAGTAGTCCTGAATGTGGTATTAATATACAGCTATAAACTCAAAGTGTTAATCAGGACCACTGAGACAAATGATCTCCCTAAGGGGAAAGTGTCAGTTACATAATCAGAATACATTAAAATCTGGTAGGCTGCAGGTTTTTAATAAAAAAGAGCAAAATGAAGTGTTGAATTTATAGCCCGCAGACAAAGGTCCCTTAAAAATAGGCCTATTAATGGTTCCTGCAAGGTCAGATCAAGGGTGATGAAATGAGAATTGACCAAACACAAGAGCAATTCCAAGCTAAATAAAAAGCCAGATATTATTTTCTTCAGTGACAACAGAAAATGAACATAGAGACAAGAAGGGTTGATCACTGATGCCAAAAATGTACTTTCCATTCTTTGAGCTTTCTAAAGTCTCTTCTTTTATCCATTTTCTATTTTTCATCATATTGCCATTCTCCCTTTTTTGTCAATGACCTTTCTTCAGTCCAACTCAGCTTCTGTCTAATGACCTGAAGAGGCTTTCTTCACAGCCTGGAAAGCTTTAGATTTAAGATCCCCCTCCTTCATTAGAGTGAAAAGTGAACAGCCTCTATGTGCTGGGTGCTAATGAATGTGAAGAAAGATTTTTTTTGTATGTATTTTACACATTATGTTCTTGACTCCTTGAGGTGCTACAATAAATTGCTGCGCTTCATTTACAAGGAGTGATAACAGAAGCAAAATGAGGATCTGGCAGCAAATTACTTCTCTGTTCACCCTGGGTCAGGCTGCTGGGGCTAATGAGAAGAGGTGCTCTAATTTTAAACTCCTCCTCAACCAAGCTATTCTTGCATTAATGTTCACTGCTATAAATTGTAAAGTCAAATGAAGGAGCACTGTTGAAAATTAACCAGTATTTTTATCTTTTGAGTACCCAATAGAACATATTTTGGCTTCTAAGCCTGGTGGTTATCAAAGGCAGCACAGCTACACCAGCCACTCCTGCCTCACCGTGGCAGGATGCTTCTCGAATGCGCACACCACTGTTTCTGTCTTTTCTTTACATGAGAGGCGGAAATGGTATGGCTTTACAACCAGATTATAATTTAGCTCAAAGAAGGTGTTTAAAGCTGGTCTTTTTGTGTCCCTTTAACAGGACATTGCACACAGACATTAAAAGTCATGCAGAATTACTCTGTCCATTTAATGCTGCTGCATGTTTAATGAATTGTAATTGTGTATATGGAAAGACCCTGTAAATCACTGACCCATTTATGTCTATGAACTCTTTGTTGCTATAAGCCCAAAGCAGGATTTGAGCAGTTAATGAGAAACTAATGCAGCACCTGCTTCTCTCATGAAATATCTTCCTAAGCCTATATTTTGCCAATTTGACAAAATCAAATACAATACAAGTAGGGGAAAAAAAACCCCAACAAAACAAACAACCAAAAAACCCAACAAACCCCAAACCAGAATAAAACCCCAAACAAATAAAACCCAGTCAAAATCATATCCCACAGTTCATAGTAGGGTAGTTATGTGTCTTTAAAGAACATGATTCCAGATTCTCATCACTGGATTTTTTATTGATAACATGGCACTGACTACAATGACATTAATATATTTAAAACATATATCAGTTGCATGCATTCATTTGTTGTGAGATGTGTCTGTCCTGGTACATTCTTCCATGAAATTGCTACATAACATACAAATTAACCACACTACCCTACTCTAATCATTGTAATCAGTTATGTTTTCATGTGTACATTACTAATATATAAGGTTGTTGTAGTTCTTGTGTGTGGTTTAATTGCTTGTTTTTGCATATCTTGTGTGATTGATGATGTTCTAGAAATCTTTTCCCCGAAAGGAGACTTTCTAAATTACTTTGTTTAGATGCTAATGATTGTATTTCATTAGTGGCCCTCTCATCCAGAATCATCTTTAAATGAATGAATATGCCATAATTAAAAATCTGAATTATGAATTACTTTGAAAGGAGACAACATTGTCCCGATTTCCCACTGCGACTCAGTGTTATTTCAATTATGTAAATATGTTTAATCATTCCCCTTTTGTTTTTCTAATTATTTAATATTAATGTTGCTTTACCCCTTTATTGCTACAAGAAGGGATATGGCATCTTAAATGAGAGTACTTAGACAAGTGATACACAGATGACTAGATTCAAGCAGACATTTACCAGAATGCATAACCCATTTCAAAAACAAACATGCTATTAACATTCATACTAATATAGCAACACTAGCAGTAATTGCCCTTCATGCATGTTTTGTCTTTATAAACCTAATGTATTCACAATGTACAATCTCCAATCAATTTTCTTATCAAACTTAAAATCCATTTGTATAACTTTAAATTCTCTTGAAGCACGGATTTTAAGTAATGAGATTTCTCTGTCCACAGGCTCCATTTTTTCAATGATTTAAAAAACACATATAAATTATCAAGCATCTGGACAAAAGATCTTCTTTTCTCACTGATACAGGCAGTTCCATTTTATAGGATTAGCAAGCAAATTCTTTCCTGAGAATCTGAGCAACCTGCAAAAAACTGATGCTAAAATTCATGCAGAACACTGCACTTTTACTGAATTCATAAAAATGAAAGGACAGTGGAATTAATATCTGCAAAATTTTCAACATCGTAAGTCCGCATTAGGGGTTACACATGCTACAAAACTGAAAATGGAAATTAACTATAATTTATTTATGCATCACAGAAATATTATCTGAGTTTCTAGCTAAATTATAGTCTAAAATATAATAATTTGGCATTTGTTTTGAAACATCCTGAAGTAGAATTCCTAGAGCTAAAGTGTCTCACTCCTAAGTAAGAGTAGCCACACTAGTTCAAAGAATTATTTGAAATTTATTTGTTTGTAAATAACCTGAAACACTAACATAGGAGATGGAGAAAAATGTATTTTTATTTCTGTATGCCTTAAACAACACTGCAGCCCTGTGAAAAAGTGAAAACTTGTTAGTGGAAGATAATGCATCTGTTTCAGTTCTTACCAGCAACAGCCAGAGCATTTTTTTAATATAGAAAATACGGTTTTTTAATCATAGGTTTTACATTTCTCCAGCGGCCAGGGGTCAAAAAAGATAATGCAATGTACATGGGCATTATCGTTAAAAACATTCTGCCACTTCCAGTTTGAGTTTATTACTCTCTGCTTTGCAAGTTTTGCAGATAGAATACTTCCAAATTAGCACTGCTGCTCTTTCAACCTCTGAATTACCCTGGGATTATTCAAAACAAATGAAAAAAAAAATTGCTAACAACACATTCTTGTTTGGATTTTTTTTAAAATAAATATTTTCTGGGCAAAAGGAGTGTGGTCATTTTCTGTGAACTTTTCTGTACTGATGCAGCCACAGTGGTGAGCTTTATTCATCACATCACTCTTGCCATAGGGATGAAGGTCCTGCCTGCAAGCAGATTTGTGCATTGTGGCAAGCACACACACATATAACCAGTGCAGTATTTACTGTTACAAGATGTTTTTTCGTGGAGATTTATATTTTGTCAGTGCATCTTTAGCCGTGCTGACATATTCAACCAAAAAATGGCACAAGGTAGCAGCTGCAATTTCCAACCTATTACAATTCTCTCTGTGTGTGAAACACTTAATTTCTGTAACTAATTTAGAAAAAATAATTAAAGTATCCACTTAGTACTTCTGCATAACAGTTCCAGTGAACTACTTCTTCTTTGGAGACCAGGTTTTTTGAAAGAAGATACTTTCCAAACAGCTTTGAAAAAAGGTCAGAGGACAAGAAAAGAGGGAAACAGATATCCAAACTTTTATGGACTGGTGTGTTAAAAATAAAGAAAGCAAACAGCAGGAAGCTTAGCCTGGCAGCCTCCATTCTACATGTTAAATTTTGCACAAGACAGTTTAATTACAAAAATTAGGAATGGTAATTGCTACATATAAATGTAAAGTGTCTCTCTTGGCCCAGCACAGGGGATAAAATCCCCAACCAAATCCCAAACTATAATGCCACTCTCTGTTCTCAGGATTCTTAAGTATGCAAATAGTTTTTCCACTTAAGATCTCACAGACACAGATCTGGTCAAAGCAAATTACCCAAACAGTTTGCATTCATCAGAGAGGAAAAGAGATGATAAGGCAGATAAAACCAATGATTGTAGACATTTTGAACAAAAGCCTGCCATTTTACAGAGGAGATTATCTTGTTCTCTAATTCTCTAGTTACATGGGTAGCAGAATCTTATTTTCATATTATAAGATAATGTGAGGTGAAATGGTAGATAAAACCTGCCTTCACTGAAGTGAATGACAAGATTTTCATTGACATGAATGGAGTAATTTTGTTCCAGGGATTTTATACCGGGTGTAATTTTTTCAGTGGTTTTTTTTATACAAATACTAGCCTTTTTAACAGAGTTCTGTTACCTCAGTATTACTTGTACAGTCTATGTTCAGCTTGCTCACATGGAATTAATCATCTCCAAAAAAAGATCAGCTAGTGTACCAGTTGTAATTCAATTTTCTCATATTCATTTAGTGAATAAAATGTGCCTCTTCTTTTACATTTTAATTAAGGTGGCCATAATACATGACACTATCATGTGGAATGTTACTTTGTGAAATGTTATGTATGAGTTATCTTCTAATAAAATACAGAGGTACATAAAATCCTACTTTTGGTATAAATGCTTATAATCTTGTCAAATCTCTCATTGCTCAACATTTAGGACCAGTTCCTCTGTACATCCAGAACATCCAGGCTCTGCACAACAGGGTGTTAAGCACCCCCCTCTGCCCACCTGAGTACAAGGAGTAGGAATGATGGTACTGTGATGCTCTGGTTTATGTGGCACAAAACACCACCAACCACACAACTGGTAGTGGCCACTTTTACTAGTTCCAGGAGTGCCACCCTAAAATGAGAATTGCGGCACAGTTGTCAGTTATCTGGGTGAGTCTAAGAAAATCTTCCAGCATGTCTCAGGTGAGAATAAACGTTCATACTATGACTAACAATACAAATAAATTGATGAACAACTGATGAACCAATAGAAATGCTTGTTACAAAAATAAAGAGGATTCAACAGTAAGACTATTAAATAAATAACATGATGAACAGAATACACAGAAGCTGAAAAAGGAGGTAAATCTATTGCAAATAGTGTCCAGATTATGCTTCAGACTTCTGGGTTTATGCATATATTATCATTTGAAGAAAAGCCATTTAGTTCCTTGTCCTCCTTCCAGGGAACATAACGCATAACTGATTGTCATTCTCTTAATAACTAGTGGTGACATATTGAAAGAACTGTGTCTTGTTCCCTTTTGTATTTTCTTTCATTTAGCATAAACTGATACAGACACATTGTGTTTTCCGCACAGTTTAGCAAGTATGACTTTATCATTCCTGTGGCCTCTCTCTCCAAAGACCTGCTTTTTTCTGGAAGGAACATGTCCAAAGGTGGACAATGCACTCAACAGGAATATCCACCTCTCACATCCATGAGCTTACACTCTTGTTAACACCTCTCAGAACGAAGTCTGACTCTCTTTCTGTAAAGAATCTTTCAAATCTTTTCTAGTTCTACTGCTTTTTACAATCTTCCCTAATGACCAACACTGGGATCTCTTCTGATGCAGTGGATAAAGCTAGTCTGACTCTTACTTGTAAATGGATTTTTCTGAGATCAAAATCTTAGAATAACCATTAGGAAAAGAATGAGATATTTGTAATCTCTAGTTCATTTTAGAACAAACCAATCGTTCTGGACCATAAGGAATAACTGGCAGTTTAATTAGTAAAAATTGTCACCACTAGCAAAGCCCATTTTGCAGCAAACAGCATAAAAACTGAACTTTATCAAAAAGGTTTTTTTCACCTCTATCTGAAATAGAAATTTAACATTAATAGGCATAAGGATGGTGAGACAGTGGTACAGGTTGCTCAGAGGGGTTGTGGACTCCTCATCCCTGGAGGTGTTCAAGGTCAGACTGGATAGGCCTCTGAGTTACATGGTCTAGAGGAAGGTTCCCTGCCCATGGCAAGGGGTTAGAACTAGATGATCTTTAAAGTCCCTTCCAACCCAAACCATACTATGATTCTATGAAACTATGAATTTTAATGATCTAGTAAAGGCTACCACAAAAGACAACTGTATGTAGGATGGGGGGGAAGAGGTTCTCCAAGAACTGCAATTCTCCTTAGTCATTGCAGTATTAGTCTAGTTTAAGTGATCAGCAACCTCATTTAAACAGACAGACTGGCTAGTGGTCAAAAATCTGGCACAGACAATTTTGCATTATAGCAATTTACTGATACTGGTAAGAACTGGTCATTTTTCTACTCCCTCTCTTTTTGTCCATCAAGCTTCTGGCCACTGCTTTGTCAGATGCCAAGAATCCTGCATTTATTTTAGCACAGTGGACCAGCTAACCAACAAAAGAAAAAGAAGAGCCCCATGTTTCTCAGTTGTTAGGTCACTGTTCTAGGAAATGGGAGCTGAGCAATTTCATCTTCAGTCTCAGGTCTACCAACATAATGATCAGAACTATCAGTAGATTTTAAGATAACTCAACTAAGAATTCATTTATAGGTCTTTAAATCAGGACTTGAAACTTCTGTTAATAGGTATCATAGGAAACTGGCCCTGCCATCTGCAATGAGTTTCAGTGTCTACATGTGAAGAAGAAAAGCCCTCTGTTTCTCTGGTGTTCAGCTTTTGTTAATGCTGGACAACACTGAGGTATTCCCTTCTCAACTTTCTACATCAGCATTAAACTTAGCAGATGCCTCCTTCTAACATGGTTAAAAAAGAAGTCAAATGATACACAATGCCCGAGGAAAAGAAGGAAAAGGCAGGAGAGAGGTGAATAATGACACTGTTCTTGCTGCTACTGTTGTTGATGGAGCTTTAATAGTGCCTCAGAAGATGATAAAGAAAAATTATGCTCCTTTTCCTGAAGGGTTTACAAACTAACAAAGAATATACAAGATGCATTGGGAAGGCAAGGGGTGGGGATCATTAGGATTTAAGTACTTTCATTGCAGCTTGAAATGTTGATCCTGAAGGAAGAGACAGATTTTGTCCGAGCTCAGGACAACTCATGTTGAATAATTGTATTTTCTCTAATGTCAAACCTCTAAGAAATGTCTGATTTAAAATGCCAAAAGTGTTGAAATTTCTAATTGAAGGAAGATACTTCCACTGTCTTGAAAATCCATTGCAAGTGCCAAAAAAGCACTTCCTAGTGCATCAGCTTAACCTAAATTTCCTTGAACAAACTGTTCTCTGAAAAAGCGACTTTGTAAATACTTTCTCCACATGAAGCGCAGGGAGGGAGCAGGAGGAATATGTAAATGTGCAACTCACAGAGAGATAGACTGAGGAAAGATGTAGTTCTCCAGCAAGCTGATGAAACAGAGATCTAGTGGGGACTTGAACATTTAGTCCTAAAGGCAATTCATGCCATGGAAATCTAGGTTTGTATTTTATCAAACCAACATAAAATGGAACACTACAGAATGAAACCAGCCCTTGTTAAAACACACGCACACAAAAAAAGGTTTTCTAATGAACCTCGTTCATGCTGTAGAAACAGTGTTTTCAAGCAGTAGACTGTTCCAATGGAAAAGTCATACCTACACATATCTCCTTATTCTGTTGTTTCCCCTTCTATTTGTAATCAGCCAATGTCTGAGATTTGCTGAAATGTTTCTATTAAGTGGCAAAGCTTGTGATCTGAGTAAGGTCTTTCTTTGCTACAACTCTTTTTTTACACAAAAAATGTACATACCATTCTTCTTCCCAGAGCACAATACGAACAGACAAGAAACAGTTCACCTGGACATGCTTCTTAGCTTGCCTTTTCAAACACCAGTCTGCTCATAAGAAACTTAGTCTTGGCATCTTTTAATGGTCAATACTATTCAGAGTTCCTCTGCCTCTCTTGCTGCAGTTCTTGCCTTTATGCTTCCAGAACAAACATCTACAGCTGTGTTCCACCCGCTGCCCTAACCCTGCATTACCAAACAATGGTAATCCCACATCTCTCCCTAAAAAATTACTACCTTAGCCTTTCATATTTCTAGTTATTTTCTGCTTTGGTCACCGACTTTTTTTCCTAGTTTGCTTTCATAACAGAGTTTGACTGCATTCTTTTTTTCACTTGAAAGTAGGAGAACCAGTGTGCCAAATACCTTGCCTATGGTTGCTAAAAATAAGCTTGCTGGAATCAATTCCCTTTAGTGCCACAGACCTGTTCATTGTCCAAGCGCAATATGGAAGAGAGATCCCTTGTGGAACACATCTCTGATTCATTCCCACAACTAACAGTGCATAGTTGTTTCTTAGCCCAAATATCCTCTTAGCCATGACACTGTGCCTTGAATCATGTTCTGTCTTCTAATGATGCCTAAACCAAGGTAAGTCCAAAAAACCCAAATATTTTTTAAGATACACAATCAAGGAAATTTTATCATTGCCTGTAGAAAATTTTAACAAGAAAAACCAGCCAGGCAAGGGCAGACATACAAATTAAGCAGCACAATAGCAGCNTTGAAGAAAAGGTCAGTCCACTACAATAACAGGTGATGTTGCCCAGTTACTATAAGGGGTTTTGGAAGTCAGATACTCTAGCGCAGGAAAGCTGTAAAGATGCTGTGGCAGAGAGAAAATAGCCCTAGGAATGCTTAGCCCTCCTCTAGGGTAGAATGGAGAGCTAATAGCCAGCTTTCAAGTTAGCTGATATGCTGAAGCAACAAAACAACAACAAAAACGAGTTTGTTTAAAAAAAAACTAATATTGCATTCTCTTGTCTTTTGTATTTGTCCCCATGATTACAGACAGCATATTATTTACTCCTTATCTTAATAGAATGAAATAAAATTACCTTTTATACTTAAATGTTGTGATAAAGCAGGGCCACCTAATAGCATAGGTGTCTCACGCGCTTGGAGGGTGCATACATTTCCAAGAACATGTGTAACACTCCTGCAAGAACTGAGTTGTGGTCTTGCAGAGAAAAAAACCAAATTGCTGTCCAAGTTAGTCCAAGCCCTACATGCAAGCATTGGAAAAAGTAGGGAAGAACAATATTTTAGTGACTATAATGTTTCCAGCTCCATTGAGAAACTCTGCCTTGGATGAAGCAGTATGAAGCTTTCTCTCAAGAGCTTCTTACCTAAAAAAAAAAGGGAGAAGGAACAGGAAGGACATCTCCTTTCTCCCCCTTCATCATGAATGTCACTCTTGAGCACTGATTGAAACTATAACTAATGTGTGGGGTCTTATTCTGGAAATCAGTCTAGTGTGCAGAGAAGAAGAAAATGCAGGGAAGTGCAGAGGCAGATTAATGGGTCTGGTAGGGGGAAGCACTCTTCTGAATAATAGGGACAAGTGAACCAAATTTAAAAAAATAACCATTTCCAGCAACTCTTCAAACCACTATATGAAATAGAAAACGCAATCACATACCACCTATCACAGAACAAACAGCAGACAAGATCTCATTAAACCCTGATTTGATATTATGCAAATTTGCCTTTTCTACATTTCCACCTAGACTTTGTTAACAAACTCTGCATCAGCTCCAAGTGAGAGACCCAACTAGGCTGCATTGAGAAGGACAATGTTTTCTGGTCGGCAGCAGTGGTAAGAATGACTCCTCCATGAGAAGAGGGCAGCTCAAGAGGCACAGCAATCTCTTACCATCAGTGTTTTTAACAGAAGTCCTCATTCCAGCCCTTCAGATCAGATGGCCTTGACCACTGACCCTGTGTCAGAGTGTTGGGAACTACCTATAGGCCACATGTAGATTTGTAGAGAGGGGGCAAAGAGCCATGTAGGTCCCTGTGTGCTCTCACACCCCACTGCTCCAGCACTTGGGCAGCAAGGCAGCTTTCAGGTTCAAACTTGACATGCAGTAATTAAACCTGCTCCTTTTCTGCCCTTTGAACCTTGTGCAGAAACAATGTTGCTTCTGTGTTGCATTGGCAATACAGAAGCTGGTTTGCTGGCTGATGGTAATGTAGAATCCAAGACAAGGCACAGAGTGGTAACACCATTGTTAGGGTTAGATAATAGTCCAAACTGCTTTTGCCCTGGCAATATGCCACGTATATCTTTGCATTTCATAAGACTTTGCAATTTATAGTGCTGGCATTATCTCTTCTCATGGTTTAAGTATTATTCTTTTTTTTTTCCCCAACTACAACAAGGATGTCATATACATGACTAATTTTCAAGTTTGACCACCAGTCTAAGATATGGCACTTCTGAGCACTCTTTTCACCAGTGTTAGCAACAGTACAGGCTAACTAAACTTTTGGGATAACACCATACTCAGCTTGTTGTAATTAAGTTCATGCTAGACAGAATCTGCTGGTTAAACTTTATTAAAAACAACTAAATAAATCTGTGCATCTCAGCATCAGTCAGATATTCTTTGTGAAAATCTACCCCGTAGGTTACTTAAAGAGCTTCCGTGAGGTCAGTGACTGTCATTAGGAGCAGACTAGTTATTATCTAATATGCAATATCCTTAGCCAAATAGAGCCTTTTTAAATGGTTGGAAAAATGTTATTAGCAAGAGAAAATATTACATTCTAACTGAGAGAGAGAGAATGAACCTAAACCATAAAAAAATAAATATTATTTCTCCCTTATGAAGATGTATAACACTATTTTGAAGAGAATACATGGGAAAACTCCCACAAAATATTTGGATAAAACATTTGCATGAAATGCCAGCAATGTTATGTAAATACTGATGATGATTAAATGTCTAATTAATTATTATTATTATTTGCATTACATCCATATTTGAACACTCTAATTAAGACACAGTTCTACTGAGTTCAACGCTGTACAAATATGTCTAAGGAGAAGTTCCATTTCCACAGTGAGTCTGCAATCCAAATAGAAATGCAAAGTAGAAAGTGAAAGAAATTCAGAAAGTCACTTACCCACAGGCATGTAGTAAGTCATTGTCAGAACAGTGGGAAAAAGAATTCCAAAAACACCCCACCAGTCTCAGTGATATTAAACCACATTGCTTCTCTTCAAATCATGAAGCACAGAAGCCTTGGATCATTTACCCACAAACATATCTTCCTTATCCTTCTCCTTTTGTAAGTCCCTGTCACTATTTCCAAGTCAACTGAACCATCTGAACATAATCAGTCATTCTGAAAAGCGATGATATTCTTCTCATATATGACAACATAATTTGGAAGTTTAGCCTTCCCATACTACATATTTTTATATGGGACAATACAGTTTGTACACACATAAACCAAAATCAAACAAACCCCAACAGGACAAATGAAGGATCCAAGAAGTCACTAAAAAAAAAAAAGGAATCAGATGGCCAAAGATACCTTAAGCAAAAGAGAACAACCCTGCATTGATGTTTGAAGGAGGAAAAAAGGCTGTTTTCACTAAAGAAGATTCCCAGATCCAAGGAGCAGTTGATCATGTTTAGAACCAAGAGCAGGACCAGTCAGCCTCAAAAGCAGGGTGAGCAACAAACAGTAAGCAGAGTAATACAATAATATAAGCTGAATTCTCCCAAATTTCTCTGCAGTTCTATGTCCTTTTTTATGGTGCTACCAGAAGGCAGCTTTCAGGTTAAGGATCTTGCATTGGCTCAGTGGTACATGCTGGTCCCTGCTGCAGCATCCTGCTGGTCCCAGAGGACTTGCTGGTCCCACAGCTTGCAAGTTATTGGCACATAGCAGCAGCAGCCTGCAGTCAGAGCAGAGCAGAAGACAACAATCTGGCAGCATTTTTACACATTTCTCTTCTTTTTAGTGGATGAAGAGAGATATTTTAGCTGAAAGGACACAAAAATATTGATAGAGAGTGTGAGGGAAGAAGATCCACTGGAATACTGGAATGAAAAAAAAGAACTTGTGTAACTGCATTTTCTAGGAAGCATTTTTTCAATTTCAATGTAAGAGTAAAAAGAAATTTTATTTAAATATTTTTGGCCAAATACAGAAAATTCATATTTGGGAATGTTTTCCCTGTGACTCATGGTGCCACTCACCATGGGGCACAAGGCTTCCCGGCCTCAGTACAAGGTGATTTGCCTTCCAGCTGAAATAGTCATCACTTACAGCCTTCATAATGGTTTTCAAACAGGCTTATAAGGAATATTTATTTCTACCCACTCTGTTATTCACATTGGTTTATATTTGCACCTGACTGCAGGATTTGTGACCCAGTCTCTGCAACTGTATTTAGAGATGTTTTATATATACAAAAGAACCCCCCAAGAAACAGCACCTCTTTCTTCCATTTTCTCCCCTCTTGCTGAAACACACTTGGCTCATCTCAGAAATCTTTTTATAGAAATATCATGTAATAACTTGCAATCAATCCCAACACCAGTTTTACTGCACAGTTACAGCCAAGCTATACTCAGGACCAGATCAAGGGATAAGAAAAAGGTAATTTTCTGTCATCGTTGGTATCCATCCACATCTCTCCCACAGTAAGAAACTAATGAGCTAATTTGGCCATCAGGACAATTTAAAGAAGTTTTTCTGAATTACTTATCTGCAAGGAGCCTCAGACAGCTGTCCCATCAAAGGCAGGAAACGGAAGTGAAGACGCAGTATGAACTCACCTCTTCCCACTACAGCATACCAAATGCAGAAGGAAGCAGGGAAGAACAGGATCTGTACAAGGTCACCTCATGTGGGACTGGAAATTGTATAAAATCCTGCAGAAAGGGCCTAAGGTGTGCCTGAAACTTTGGAGGAGATCAAACTCCTGTTTCTATCTGTTACATGTTCTGATCCTCAAATCACTACAATGGTATCTTGAGCATAAACAGTAGGACTTTGCTATTTTTGCAAGGAAATGGCTACTGCAGGTCCAGGTACTACTGAAATTTTCTGTGTAGAGATGTTCCCAAGCCCACTCATGGTGTTACTGTGAGTGTTTTCATGAGTCCCTGTCTCTGCTGGGATCTCTGAAGTTCCTCCTTGTTGTCCCTGGTAAGGGAACATTTTCCTTCTTATCTGTGATCCCAGCTAGCCATGGAAGCTTCCTACAATATCCCAGAAAGCCTGAGGGTACAACACCAGGCATATGAAGCACTGACTAGCACTTGCATGCCATAATTCAAATAGCTTGCAAACATTTTGGTGGTCCCACGGCCTTTATGCCAGTTAATGACACCAGAAGCAGGGATGCTCTCCACTGAACTTAATGGTGGCCTATTCGAGATAAATACATTAGCTGTGGTCAACATGAAAATCTAGGTAGGAGCAACTGGACAATCAGCAGCCCTCCCTGACTGGCTTCATCACACATTTATACAACTCTGCAAGGATAAATACCTCAGAAGATTTTCTGGTAAGGGGCAATTACCAATTCAGCAGCACCAACTGTCTAATGGGGAACTGAATCAACAGAGCTGACAAGAGCTCAGTTCCCCCACGCCACCTGGATTACGTTGACGGTGAAAAGAATGGCACATATCCTATTCATGAAGCTGTGTGTTAGTCAGCCTTGCTGCCTGTTTTCCATCCCCTCAAACACCACCAGCCCTTTGAAATTTTGTACCTGTAACAGATGGAATTGCTTCTGATATATATATTATTTAAACCATATAAATTGCAAGAACATATATTATCTAGTGCATTATCTAAATTTCAATCTCTATGTTAACCAAAACTTAATAAATCAAAAATACTCCACAAAAAGCCAGATAGCAGAAACAGGCACTTTAAGTATGGTTTTAGGCAATTGGTCTCCTCTATCACAACCTGGGATTTTGCAAGCATTATTTCATCTTCATTGTGCCTGAAGCTTTCATTCTCCATGATGGTTTGATCCTTTTTGCCAAGCCTCTTCAGCTGCAGAAAGCTTTGGTTTGCGTTCCAGTTCTGACACTACATCCCGTCTGCCACTTCTAATCCTCACTTTCATTCTTGCCAGTTAGTCATCTGATCTCTTTGATCCTTTGTATCAAGCCTTGAACTCTGTTTCTATTCAGATTAGAATCCAGTGTCAAGAAGTAATGTTTTCTTTTCCCCATGGTTTGGCAGCCTCTAGCTCGTTTAAGCTTGCTTATTTCTTCCAAAGTTTTCAATTGCTTCACTTGAATTTTCTGTGGTTTCAGGCTGTTTCTGACCTGCAGCATTTATGACAATGGTTATCAGCCTCTGCTGGCACAATTGCAACTGATGAACAACTTCCATGTCTTCTTTTCAGTTCCTAAATGTTGGTTAGGTGTACAGCACTGGGAGAGCAGTAAATTACCCAGCTGTAACAGGCACTCTTTGGACTCTTGCAGCCTTATACATGTGTAGGGTAACGAGGTCTTTCCAGGATTTACATTCACTGTGGTGAGTGATACACTCAGGATCTCCATCGTTGCATGGAAAGTTCCTGAAAACCCTTCAGAACTTATGATGGTGTGGATGGGTGTCCAGCCTGGTTGCAGCACCTCAAAACACTACCATAGGATAAGTGATTGCTCCACGTGTGTGCTAGCATAGATTCTACTACAGATGACTGACAAAAGTGATCCATCCAGCTCATGCACAGGACGATGGTGCTTGATTTTAACATAGACATCTATGGCTAAAGAAGCTGGTGAACAGTAGGATTACTTCCTTGGTGCACAATAGTGGTCGTGAATCTTTAGTAGCCCGAATGATCATCTGCAATATCACTCCAGGGTGATGCAACAGAATTTTCCTGTGTTCCTGTCCACAAAGAGAAAGGAAGATCTTTTAATTGAAACCAATGGAAGCAATTAGTTGTGTGCGGGTTGGAGAGGTATGGTCTTATGAAGCGACTCAATTGCTACGAGCATCAGTGTTAGCTGCTACTTCCTTGTAGAGGACACTGTTGGACAACATGTTCAATCCTCTATTTAGATGCACCACTGTTCCTTGATTGGTTTATCAGTATGAACAGTGATGTTGGGATTAGGACAAAGGTTCCCTTTGCATATATCGCCTAGCAGTGTATCCTGCATCTCCATGCAAGGGGCAAGAGAGGATGCTGAGTCTTTAGCTTCAGAGCAATATAATGGTCTTAGTCTTGTTTTTGAGGAATCCCATGGAGATTTTTGGAACCAAGTTTGTTTTCTACGAGAGGCGCCCTCATGGAGACTTCAGTGTCATGAGCTTGGGAATTAATCTGACAGTATCAGCACAGAAGTCTTTAGAATTATATGAAATGGCTGGTGCTAAGAATGTTAAGCCAAGAATACCCAAACTTTTGCATTTACAGAGAGGGGCAAACATGCTGAACACCTCTCTGGAGCCTGACTTTCTCTAAGTAGGACAGACTATGCCTGTACATTAATCTCAACAGTTCAGAATTTGGCATAGAAGACATGGTTCCAAAACACTATTGGAAAAGGCTGCCAGATATAGCCTTTAAAAAAATATTCATTTCAAATAAGGAAAGAAAAAAAGCTCTTCACACCTTTGAAAAAGGTTTTACAGTTTTTAAGGTTAGCAGAAAGAATGATCAGAGCAGTCATTGCGTTGTATCTGAAGAGCGCTGGGGAAAAGCCATTAATTCTGTGTTCTTTAAAGGCTTGCACAGAGGCAGGAAAGTCAGGGTTTATATACATGTTCTAGAAAGACCCTGCTATTCAGAAGTCTGATTTCTCATACGCAAAGCATACATACATCTCTAGATCCACATTGATGAGTACTCAAAGAAGAAAATGCATTCCTCAAAAGAGAAAATAAAGCCCAAAAAAACTTCATGCCAGACAACCTGAAATTATGGTATGAAGTCATGAATATGCTGATTTAAAATATTGTTAACCGATTTTAAGGACTAACAAGCTGAATACTTCCTTTAAAGCCAGCTAATGAAGAAGTTAAAGGCCAAGGGTTCATTGTAGGAGTCCTTCTGAATAGGCTTTTTCTCCAGAAGTCTTAGTCACCTGTTGGTTCTGTAAATCCCATTATTTGTGCAATAAATTCCAGTATAACTTTTCCAGACTCTTCTTGTCCCATACATCTGGGAAAGGCTGGATCACTGGTACTGATTCCATGGCCTCTCTGCTCTGATGTTCTGACCAGCAACGTAACTGATTCTTTACAATTTTCACAACACACCCAAGACACTGCAGATATAAATCCTGAGTGGGAAGGAGATGTTGTGTGAAGTTTTCTTAGTAATTAATTACCCCAAGGAGACATGATCTTTTTTCTCTTGACCTTATCTGTCAGGCATTAACTCCTTCCCTGGTTCCCTGTGCAGGTTTTTTTCCTAAGTCCCTTTCTCTTACAGATGCATTACATGCATTTCTTACCTGTATAGAGCTTCTGAGCCCCTTTGTTGCCATGGTTTCCTTAAAAGTTTCCATGTCTATCCTCTCCTGTTTTACACAATATACAATTCAAAACTTCTATCAGCCAGGATCTTTACTACTGACATAAATCCACCTATGTTAACCAGAGACATGTACCTTTAACACCATGATATTTGTGTTTTGTATTTTTGACTTAGCCAATTGTTAAGATTTAACAGAAAACAATTTTCTGTCTCCTAAACCTTTACTTCATTGCAACTCATAAACACCATGAAATAAGAAAGAAGCATTCAAAACGTAAAGCCTACAAATGTAAAAGCCAGCTTCACCCAATTCTTAAAATGCAGCTTTTCGAACAGCTTGTCTAACCATGATCTTCCAGGTCCCAATGCTATCTTCACCTCCTCTGAGATCTTCATGCTGCTTAACAAAGAAGGTAAAACATTTTGTCCAAATGATAATTTGTGCCAAAAAATACATGACTCTTAAGGAGAGTCAGAGATGAGATTAAATAGGAAACAAGGGGTGGAAATTTTGTGTTGCTTTTCTTCCACCTGCTCACTCTACATTCAGGTTCCAAGTCTGGTGGCTACTGGACCAGCAGGAATAGCCGCATTTGCTTGAGTTTCACAGATATTTATGTGTACACACAAGCCAAATAGTTTTCGGTTCTTAAAACAAACAAACCACCAAACCCCAAACAAATAAAACCACAAAAAAACCCCACCCAAACACTCATGATTTATTTGAGACTTATAATATAATCAGAAGTTTCTTCCAATGAGTTGTAAAGAGAAAGAATGTGAAATACTAGCATTTCAGTAGTGACATTCTGGACAGGACATTGCATCCATAGATAACAACAACTTCTTTAACAATAACTACAATAAATTTATATTTATTTCTTTCATTAAAGTTGTTAATAATTACTGCATGAGCAATGGGAGAGGGGGGGTGTGCAGAGGTGCCGCCCCGGCGCGCACACCTCACACCTTCTGCTCCTCTTTACATTTCTCATTGATGGACCACTAGCAGTTTAGTCGCATGGTCTCATTTTCAGCCTCATCCACTCCCCCCCGCCAAATCGCTTCTTCTCCACATTGATAATTTTGGAAGGAAAAACCGAGTGGCAGGCGGCGGAGGCCGAACGAAGGCGCCCTACGACCTCTGAAAGACGGCGCGGGGGCCAAAGGCAGAGGTGCAGACTTTGTGATTGTTAAAGTCGCGTAAGAGAAACGCCAGGTGTTTGTCTGACGCCGCTGGTTCAGGCACCGCCACCCCACCTGGCAGCGGCGGGGCCGCCCGCCCCCGCTCCCGCCCCTGCTCCCCCTCCTGCTCCCGCTCTCGCTCCCCATCCCGCTCCC
>VXBX01004221.1:1642304-1712333 GCA_013400415.1 Scytalopus superciliaris | reverse complement strand
CTCGCTCCCCATCCCGCTCCCAGTCCCGAGCCCGCCGCTCCGCCCGGTTCCTCAGTGTCCCTTGTGCACGGGCACCACCTGGCGGCGCCGCCGGCGCTCCTCTCCCTCCCCAGCCGAGCGTCCCAGCCCAGCCACGCAGGAGAAAAGTCCAATTCTGTGCGGGTTTGGGGGGCTTTGTTTTGTTTTGTTCTGTTTTTTCTCTTTTGTTTGGTTTGGTTTTGGTTTTGTTTTGTTTTTTTTTTCAGAGGAAAGTGTAATTCCGGGGGCATTTAGTCACAAGATACCGGTTTGTCATAACAGAGCAGTTATTCCACCGTCAGGGAGTGCGCACGGGAAGCGTCGGGGGCCTCCCGGTCTTTCCAAGAGCGAAATGCAGGGAGCAAGAGAGAGCCGAGCAGTTTCTGTGCTGTGATCACGGAGGTTCACAGCTTCCGAGTCACAAATACCTACTGAAATTAGTTCAGGGGCATATTTAAATGCCTGTGTAATCATGCATGCTCATGAAAAACATTCAGGGAAAGATTTTTATCAGAGACTGGCACTAAAGTGAAGTATTTGGGGACTGACCACCCAATCACTTTCATCATAGGGATGCTGAATTCTTATTTCTCTAAGGAATTTGTTTAAAAATCTGCTCAAACCTTTTATGCCTGAATGTTCAAGTATTTCTGCAGCAAAAAGATGATATTCCTTCTATCCAACAGACCACAATTATGACACTATTTTATACACACGTACTTTTTACCTCTTTTTTTTTTTTTTTTTTTTTTTTTTTTTTTTTTTTTTTCTTCTTTTCCAGTTTTCCCTTTAGGGAAAAAAAAAAAAAAAAAAAAAAAAAGCGAAACAAACCACTAAAACTTACCATATGTCTTCAGCAAGTCAGAATCTATGGTAACTTGCAGGTCTCTCCTTCAGAACTGCTTCTTCTGAATTTTAAAATTATTTATCACAACAGAAATTGGTATATGCTATGGTAAAAGAAGAATAAATCTCAATAGCTGTATAAGAATCTAAATTCACTCAATGTCATGTTAGGACTTTGTTTGTCAGACAGTTTTTTATAATATGTCAGGTTTTGCATTTCTGGTTCTTTGTTGTTTAAACTGACAGGCAACAAACTACCTTTTCTTTTTATCCTCCATCGCTAAAAAGTTAGCTGTTTCCTACGACATCAAATGGAGCATAATAAAAAGAGTAAAAACTCTGAGTGAAAAATGCTTGGAAAAAAATCTTGAAAAATCATACCTACTCTTGTTTGTAATGTGCGAAATTATTACAAGTATGTTCACTATGAGAACTATTGATAGATGACTCACAATTTAGCTAAATTCAATGAACCACATACTGTGCCCATCTCAGTAGGTGACTCATGCATTTTGTATTTCAAGTATCAAATGTTTGCCAAAAACAGTATTTAAAAAAGTAGGAAAATTGTTCAAAAGGGCTTGTGAATAGGTTGGGACTACCCACAGGCAGCTCTTACTTGTGTTCTGACCACTTACGTAGGATTTCATGGCACCACTGTAGTATTTTGCTAGAAGGAGTGCTTAGCCACAGCAGCTCCACCTTACGCACTTCATGGTTTTTTCTCACATATATTGTACCTTCTCTAAATACACACACATTAGAATTTAATGTGATACTTTAAAGCAGTTGTGTTTTAAAGAGAAAAGCCTGCAGAGTAAACATTTTCCCTACAGAGTCACTGCTCCTTAATTTTGTACACTTTCCTTAATTTTCCTAGCACCATGCTTTGCTCTTCTAAATTTAAATGTAAAAATAAAAAGAAAAGAAAACAGCCATCTCAAAAGAATAATTTAGCTGATCCCTGAATACTGTATAATAGTATTTTAAATCAAATAACTCAGTGTAAAGCTGGCAGAATTGGGCCCACAAGAAGGAATAAGCTTCAGTCCTCCTGGTGTTGATACCTTTTCACAGTTTCAACAGCTTGCAGGTTGACAAAGGAGACCACTACATGCTGGTGACTCAATAGGTTAGCTTAGATTTTAGGCAGTTTTCCAAACTCATTCATACAGGCCTCAGAATGCATCTGGATCTTATTCTTAACTTTGAGCAAGGGTTACCTGATCCCAGAATATCATGCGTTGCATACACATAGTATCCACATATCGTAAACTCTTCTGTGAAGGCACAGAATCATATGCCTTTATGATGAGAGAAGATCTTTTTTTCACCAGGACCTATGAATTCTACCTATTTATAGAGAGTATGACTTACAATGTCTATTTTTTGGGTGCCTTAAAACAGGTCAAATATTTGGTGAAGTATTTTTATATGTTTGGTCTCTCCTTTAATTGGTATCAAACAGTGCAATTTCATTACTGACTGTCTCTGCATCTTCTCTGCCAACATTCCTCTGGAACTTTCCCTGATGAGCTGGCTCTTTTACTGAGTCTCTTCTGACCCCTGGAAGAAGCCAATACAGCGTTATCCAAAAAATGATTAACTTAAAGTTCTTAGACTCATAGGATGATTTCAGTTGGAAGGGCCCTTCTTAAAGATCATTGAGTTCCAACTCCCCTGTCATGAGCAGGAACACCTTCCACTAGCACAGATTGCCCAGGGCCCCATTCAACCTGGCCTTGTACACTTCCAGGGATGAGACATCCCCAGCTTCCCTGGGCAACCTGTTCTAGTGTCTCACTACCCTCACAGTAAAGAATTTTTTCCTAATATCTAATCTAAACCTATTCTCTTTCAATTTAAAACCATTACCCCCTTGTTCAATCCCTACATGCCCTTGTAAAAAGTCTCTCTCCAACCTTCTGGGAAATTACCAAAACTGATCTCTTCGTATTGATATGAGTGCAAGTAATGATTCTTGAAGGAAATATTAAATTTTAAGCCGACAAAGTATTTATACTTTGCTGGTAATATAAAGTTGTCCAATTGTTCTACATTGAGAGTGAATGCATACACAATATGGAAAAATCTCAAACAGCATTCAGATTGTATTTTTTAATACTCTAAGGCATTTCTGCACTTGAGAAATCATGTTAATTGTTAAATGATGACAGCTGTAACATTAACATTTTTAACAAGGGGCCAGATTATTGCTTTACTATCCACGCATCATGCTAGAAATGCTTTTTAACATCAGAGACTCAATATTTATCAAGAGAATTTGATTTAATAATAACCAGTATAACAGTACTCCACAGTTTCCATTAGTTTGATTGAATGTTATATCTGTCTAAGCAAACCAAGCATTAGGCGCTTCAGCGAAAGTCACTTGTCATAGAGAAAAATATAATGCATGAATATTTCATTAGTAGATGAATACCCATCAAAACTTTACTTGAAATGCTTGAAAGCACCTACTGAATGCTTGCCAGTTATTTCATAAAACAGAGATGGTAGTAGTGCTGCTGTTGAAACAGGAAAAAATCTATTAGATCATTTAACATACTAAAACAATTATGGTATAATTATAAGGAACATAATTATATGTTCTTGATGTCTTTAATGGCACAAGCCTCACTAATTAACATTAGAAATTCAATCAAAACAAATTATGCTTTAAAATTTAAGGATGAACTTAAAGAGAAAGATCACATTTCCCAAGTCAAACAAATATAACTTTGAATTCCACCTGATAGTAGGGAAACTCTTCATATGCATGCTTGCAGTCTCTCTCTCTTTCCATCTCCTAAATTTTACTTAGTGTTTTTGGAGATACATCTAGACAGACAGATAATGTATATATACACTCATATGACTTACCCTTATTTAAAGTTATAATGTCAGTTTTGCCTGAAACAAAATCTAAGATTCTTGTAGCCTTTTGTTTAAACTTTAACAGAAGGGATTCATACTGTTCCTACTGTATTTGCATGTTTTCTGCATATCCCTGCATTGTGTATAAATTTAGGGTAAGATTTGTGTCTCCAGCTCTACCTTTGGTTTGTATTTTACTGCTCTCCATTGTTTCTCACCTCTCAGGACTGTGGGATTGTTTATAAAGCATAAAACTCCACAGCTTTTAGAGAAAACATTCCATTCATTTATAAAGTTTGGGTATGTCATGCCATGAAGAAGATCTGCTCAGACATTTCTCTTTACATGCTATTCTTTTTTGAAAACATCTGTTTTGCAGAACTGGAATTAGCCTAATTGCTTCAATCCTGCTGTCATTCTCAGTTTTCCACTGAAAGGGATTTCTCTGAGGCTCAGGCTGGTTCCAGTCAAAATATACAGGTTCTTTGTTTTGTTCTTTTGCAAACAAACATTGTGTTTTGTATCAAATATGCATCAATACATCTATTTAAGTTACCGTTGTGCTTCACAGGAAATACGGAGCAGTTGCTTGTAGCCCTTGCATCCCTTCCCACACTGGGTTCCTTCCTGTCACTGGGTTGCATTTCACAAGACGTCCAGAGAAGCCCAGCTCTGCTAGTAGCACAACCAATCAAAGTAAACAGGGCAGGAGCGTTTGAAAACTTTGCAAATGTATAGAGTAATATTTAATTCAAATGAAACAAACAAGATTTATTTATTTTTTTTTTTTAGTATTTGAGTCTTAGGTACAAAATCAAAGTGCCTGAATTTCTTGTGGAGTGTAAATTCTCCACGTTTGGCCAGCTCTCTTCCTCTTTCTGGCTATTCCTACTCTGCTAAGGTTTTTTATTTGATTTGTAACCTTATAAATTCAAGAGAATACTTACAGACAGTCACACTGTAGAGATTAAGAAGAAAAAGAGGTTCAGTTATTGACATAGCATTAAGTAGATGAATGTCAGAAACCTCACCAACAAAAGAAAAACAAAATTCTCCATAAAACATAGAGTTTTTAAATAGTATTCAAAACCTTTATATTATATTTTATTTCTACTGGGACTGGACTCTAGCCAAAGTACTTCAGATATGATCCTCTGTCTGCTACTAAAAAACTTCAAAATGGCTACACCATTCACAAGAAAAATGAAAACCTATGAAAACTCTGTTTCTCTCTTTTAAAAACAAAGTAGCATGTAGAGAGTAAGCACTGCATGTACACCGCTTTCTGTATTTTTGCTTTCCACTCACTTTCTAAGTTTAACCAAAGCAGAATTGTTATCAGATTAAGATTTTGGCCATTTCACTGCTCTTGTAAGTGCAGATACACACTTTCAAAGGTCTGACCGTGGATAATGCTGAGCACTGAGGGCATCAGCCTGTTTCCCAAATGTAGCAGACCAGTGCTAATTGAGAGACCTTCACATAAGCCAGCCATCCCAGTGCAGGCAGTGCAGTGCTTCCACCTTTTGGCAGGGCTGGACCCTCAGCACCTCTTCTAGCACTGCATGACCCTTCAGGAAACTGATCCTCACCATGTCTCTCCAGGTCTGCCAAACTCTAGCCAAAGATAGAGCTACTGATTAGTTTAACTACATGTTCCTGGCTGGCTTAGCATTTCAGAGTGCAAACTCCAACACAACACAAGACAAAAAAAATATTAGAAGACTTACCATGATTACATCTTATAGGACTATGAGCTTTCAAATCTTTATTGATCAATAGAAAAGCTATTACTGTGGACCTAAGTATATTCCTAGAAACACTGGACTTTATGAGAGCACATCAGCTGCAGCATGATCAGTGCCAGTGAAAATGTGTAAATTTTTCACAGAATAATTGCACTGGAGTATTTGAATTCTAAGAAGAAAATTCAGACAACTCCTTGCATAATTTGATTAATCAGCACCTCCTCAGTGAATAAAGAGTCTCTCATGTTATTAGAGGTTGAATGGATTCAAGAGCTATGCTGGAGAGTAACAGAAAAAATTGACTGAATAACACAGAAACAAACTTGACACATCCCCCACATATAAGATTGGTTTTTATTTCAGGATCTGTTCCATTCTTCCACTGAACTAAAGATGATGGGATGTCTTGATCCCTTTAAATACAGCAGGGTAATGCTTTTGGTGTTATAGGATAAAATATCCCTGTTGTGGTAGGGCTGCCTGATCTGGTTTAACCCCTTCAACAGACAAATTGTCCTGGTGCAGCTGGAGGTGGAGACTGGAGAAATACTGTATAGTTTTTTCATGATCATTTCCACGTTACACTACACTTCCTTCTGTAGGCTGAAGTTTTTAAAACAATTTTATTTGTATTTTATTTTCATCTGGTCAGGTGTGCAATAAAGTTATTTGTAAATATACTAGTCTAAAATTTCAAAAGAATGTTTGTGGTCTTTTTGCTTTGGTGAGGCTTGTAATATTTTCCAATGCCTACCATCTTCTTTCCTCTTTTAAAGAACCATTAAAATACCTCTGTGGCACTTGCAAGTATTTTGCTGGTATTTGGAATGGTAGCACACAATGAAAAATAAATAAATAAGTAAATAGTAATAAAAGCAAGTTATAACCATTTCACTTTGAAACAAATAATTACAAAGCAGCCGATTATAATAAGAGAGGAGATATAGAAAGGCAAAATGCTAGTAGTATCAATTGAAGTGAATTAACTGGGGTGTTCAGGCACAGTCTCAAGAAACTGATTGACTCTTGGAAGGAATTTTAGTGGTGCGAAAACTTACATTGCATTTCTTCAGCACACAGAAAAGCAATCTACCTGATTTTACCCAAAATACAAAAGCAATCAGGTATTTTAGCAAGCTATTGCCTGCTAAGAGGGATGGGCCACCTTAGAAAACACAGGAACAGGAGGAAAAAAAACCCAGAAAAATCTTTGCTGTACACCAGTACATTATCAAGACATATGCTTATTTCTCATAAATTAATTTCCAAAAACACTTTTGGGAGAAAATATAGCCCTCATTGTTCATTTGGCATTGTTCGGTTTACTTGGCAAAGAAAGGGAAAAGTAGTAGAAAAGCCATTTTGGATGCTGCATGGGACTCAGATCTAACTTCTCTTAGTTTTTTTTTTTTTTCCCCTAAACTTTATCTAACTATTTCAGTCACTTAAAAGCTATTTTTAAACAGAAATTCCAACATGTGTACTAATAATTTCAATTTTTATCCCCTTTTGCTCACAACCCATTGCAGCATTATTTACAGTTGCTTCGCTAACTTTTCTTAACATCTTTATCCTGCAGATCACAAAGTCCAGACATCTTTGACTGCAGAAGATCAGTGAAAGGATTTCTGTGGAGATCTGTGGGAGATTTCCAAACTTACTGGTTTGAAAGAGCCTAACTTTTCACACTTGAAGATATTAAGCCTTTTTTTCCCCCAGAATTACCTGAGGTGCATGTGCACTGCACATTTCTTTGATATTTTATTTCTGTAATTAAATGTGTTGAGCAAACAGAATATGAGTCTAGAAGGTGAATATCCTGACCTTAAGACCTAATATCTGAGCACATGTTAATTTTTATTTCACTCTTACAAATATAGCTGCACCTTTGTTATAGATGCAAGGGTTTCAATGTCTTGTGAAAGGATTCCACCACAGCATAACTAATCTTCTTTAACATATTTTATCCAGTGATCAGGAAAAAGAAAAAGTAAACTCCCTCAGAATAAGCTTACTGCATTCATAAATTGTGTCTTATTTGCTAAATATTTTTAATCAATATTAACCACTCACACAAATTATCAGTGTGACAAATAACAAGAAGATAATTTGTTGTATGGGTAGAGTGACGACATAGAGTACTTACTTATCCTGTAATTGCCATTCAGCTCAGACATGAAAAGGGTAGGCACACTAAACTAATTAAGACACCATGACATCCTGACCTTGTGACCAACATCTTGGAAAATACGTTGCTAAATATTCACAGCTGTTAATTCTCACAGTCTGAGTGTAAGATAATGAGGGCAAAGTCAATACTGGTGTGCTGAAGTTAATGGCATAGAGACCTTCCAGTGTAACTATAATATTTTCATATGTATCCACTTATGAACTGTAACTGATGGTGCATTTTAAGACTCTACAAAGAGGTGGTATAATAGCAGAAGGAGCAAGCAAGTGGCTGTCCTCAAAGCTTCCTTGCTCCAGAGCCAAGCAGGAGAACAGAAGGATTAGTAGAGGGGCTGCTCAAGAGGCATTTTGCTGTCCCAGACAGGAAAAGAGTGAGCTACAGATAACATGAGAAGAGATACAATATCAGTTATCCTTCAAGGAGTGCTCAGAGAGGATGGGCTCAGTAGGAAAGTGCCAGCCTCCACAAGGGTAAGTCCCCATTCTCAGTGGTTAAAGCTGGCAGCTGCACTTGTGTCATGCATCTACATCCATGCAGGAAGTCCAACATCATTCATCACATATAACAGGCTGTGTTTCATGTCTCTCGTGAGTACTTTCCTGACATAGAATATTGAACTGTGGCCCTCAAGGGAGAATAACAGCATGAGATCTGTGGGCAATGTGCTCCTAATGAAATCAGTACTTTTTTCACTTCTTCCTCTGAACCCCAAAATTTCTGCTACATCTGAATGTTCAGTGTTTATTTTCATAGGTTTCAAGACAACAATTGCGGCTAAGTAATTTCTGACTTACCCAGCTGGAAGACATCCCAGTTCTCATCAGTAATGCAGGCCTTATTTATTTCAATAACTAAAACTAAAGATGCTAAAATGGTAGGACTCCATTTACCATGATATCCAGGTTTCAGCTGGGATAAAGTTAATTTTTTTTCCTGGTAGCTGGTACACTGTTGAGTTTTTTTGTATTCAGTATGAGAATAATATTGATAGCACACTGATGTTTTTGGCTGTTGCTAAGCAGTATTTACACAAAATCAAGAACTTCTCAGCTTCTCAGACCACCCCAAGAGTGAGCAGGCTGGAGCAACACAAGAAACTGAGAGAAGACACAGTCAGGACAGCTGATTCAAGCTGACCAAAGGGATATTCCATATCATGTGACATCAGGCACAGTATATAAACCAAGAGGAAAGCTGACCAGGAGCCACTGCTCAGGAACTGGCTGGGCATCAGTTGGCAGGCTGCAAGCAATTGCATTGTGCATCACTTGTTTTGTATGTTCTAAATTATTATTATCAAAGAATCCCAGAATATGTTGAGTTGGACAGGACCCACAAGGACCATCAAGTCCAACTCCTGGCCCTGCACAGGACCATCTCCAAGAGTCACACCATGTGCCTGAGAGTATTGTCCAAATGCTTCTTGAACTCTGTCAGGCTTGGTGCTGTGACCACTACCCTGGGGAGCCTGTTCCAGTACCCAACCACTCTCTAGGTGAAGAACCTCTTTCTTATATCCAACCTAAACCTCCCCTGGCACAACTTCAGGCCATTCCCTCGGATTCTGTCACTGGTCATGACGCAGAAGAGATCAGTGTCTCCCCCTCCTCTTCCCACTCTTTTTTTTACCCACTCTTTTTGACTCTTGTTCTTGCATTCAGTCCTTCCATCCCCACTACATCTTATGCAGTTTCCCTTTTGCCTTACACTCAATCAGTCTAATCCCCTCTCTGAAACAGGGCTGTCTGTTCACAGAAACAGGGGCTGTACAACAGCCTGGAGAAACCCCAGTGGGCGTCTTGACTCCACAGCTAGTTCAAAACCTCCAGATTCTTACTTGAAGGGACTGTCAAGGGCTGCTGGATGATGGTGGATTTTTTTTTACATGGCACAGGCAGTGTGTCTTTCCTATGCCCATCATCTCCTGTATGGCTTGTTTCTATACAGATGCTACTTTGTTTTCCTTCTTTATTTTGATCGACGGCAAGTTCAGAAACATTTGGGAGAGTTTGGAAGGAAATAATCAGATTAGTCGCGTTCATCTGGGGCTGAGTTGTAGGAAATGGTGACTTTCTCAGTTCTGTGACTCCTGAAAGCTGACAGAAATCAGCACATCACATGAGAAAGCCATAAACTGTGCTATTCCTCCAAGTCTTTTGATACAAATTTAGTACCTACTTACTCCAGGAATGTAAAGCTGCTTCAGTGAGTGCTTTGTTGCCACACTCTTTCTACTTGGAAATTAGATCACGCATATTAAGCAGAAACTATCTTATAAATAGATATTGTTATAGGGACAGAATATGTAAAAAATTCCCTAGAAGGACTTTTTAAAATCTTTAAAAGACATTCACTTTGAGATTGCATGTCCATCATTGTATTATCATTCTTGCGAAGAACTTTGCAAATTATTTTCTTATAATGTATAGCCACAGATGCTCAAAACACTGTGAATTCTAACCAGAAACTTGAGGGGTTTTTTAATTGCAGTTATCCATCTGGGAATCCAAATAACTAATTAGCTAAATTTTGTCAAAATAATACAGACCTGTAATACCAAAAATCTCACCTGAAGAAATTAAAAATTATTACATGTTCTGCAAATTCTTTAGAAGAACTAATATGTTTGAAAGATTGTTGTCAAACAGTATATGACCAAAAATAGAACAAAACCAAATATATTAAATAACTTATATTGAATTCTGTAGCATATTCAGATTTGGTTTGTCATGATACGTATTTGAAGTGCTAGCTTGAATTTTCTTTTTAAAACTAATAAGCTTTATGCAACTAGAACCAGTATTGGTCCAGTGTTTGCAGGCAATTTGGTTTGGGGTTTTAAGTATCTTTGATCTTTCACATAGTTAAGACCTTTCTGAGCTAAAGTTCTGTGAAAAACAATCTTATTTCATCAGAGCCAGGAAACATGAAGTTCATTAACAACATCAAGATCAACTGGTACAGGATGTATTGGATCTACATTTAATGGAGCTGACAAGTCTGGTGCTTCAAGTGAGGTTAAATTCATGAGTCTTATTTATTCCTTATAATGACTGCAAACAAAAACAAAACAAACAAAAAAAATGAAAGAGAAATAAAACTGAGCAGGTGATACTTCAGCCATTAGAGCTACATTAGAGCACTGTCTAGCATTAGAGCTACTTCCAGCCAAAAGGAGAATACACAGTCATTTGCTATGAGACAAAAAAAGTTTCAGTCCCTACACAAAAATGTCTCACCCTTTGTAGAAAGGCAGGTAATCCTCTGAGATGTAGCATATTTCAGTATTTTGCTTTTCTTTTCTGTATGTACTTCACATCTGAAATCTTATTTGCACAAATGAAAATGGGCCAAGCCCTACAGTAGAAACAGAAGCTTTAATAGTGTACACAATACGGTTCAAAACTGACCTCCTTCTAAAAAAGCAGCATCAAAGGAGTCAGGTCTCAAATCTGCATTTTCTATAGGGTGATATTAAACCTCCTCAAATACTACCTCACTAATGCCCTTTGTCTCAACACAGACAAATGCATATTCTTATTTATATTTCTGACTTTTCTCCTGGATATTTAAAACTCCTCACAACTCTGAAAAATCTCTTTTTTCATCAAGACTCCCTTGTACAGATCAGCCTTGGCCTCAGAGAGAAATGAAATCCCAAACAAATGCTTGAATTTCCCTACACCAGAGGCATTGCAGACAGGTGAGCACCAAGTTTTGTTCTCTGTGGTTTTGCAGTCATAAATCTTTTCTCCTATGATGAAATTCTGCTGATAAATGTCAAGGTCTATCTTCTGATACAATGAAACTAATAACACAATAAATATTTCCCTGACAGCAGAAGGTAAAAATTTGCCCTTCAGTAACAGCTCACAGTAATATTTCTGTTTTGTACAGCATAGCTCCATTGTGGGACATTCCGGGCATAGTTAGTTGTTTCTGGTAGCATTAGCCTCTTTTAATAGAAAAAAACACCTCTCAGTTGCTAGTTAGTGTGCAAGATTTTAGCTAGGATACTCTGAAAGGCTTATGCAAAGCCAAAGGAGAAAGATTGGCTTTAACCCTTCTGAAGGTGGTTTAAGGTGATCCATTTTACTGTGCATCACAACACATATATATTCAATTACCAGTCCCCGACAAATGAAGCAGTCACCAGCAACATAATTACATGTGCTAATATGATTTTCTGAATGTGTCCTGCAAATGCCAATGTACTGGTTCAATGAGCTGATGACAACACCCTGATAAAACGAATGAATAAACATAATTTTTTATCTCATGATGACACCCTGATACAATGAATGCATAAACATAATTTTTTATCTCAAGTTGGTAGTAAAGCAACTAAAATTCCATTACAGAGTCCACAGAATAAGTAGATTTAAAAATATTCTTGTGATGATTAGAAATTTAACAGAGAATAAGTATTGTTGACTCCAGAAGTCTTCTTTTCCCCTTCAGAGAACAAGCCTTAAGGTATTGGAGGTGACATTTTAGATCTAAAATACAGAGATAATGAGACTCGTCTCTTTTGTACAGTGCTTTAAAATCTCCTGATGAAAAGTGCTATATAAGACCTTGATATTATTATGATTAATGCTCATAATCATCTTGTCAGTACTTTTTCCCCTTCTGACCTTGTAGTCCCCATGTAGTAAAAGGCACTTACCTCACTGCTTGATCAAGCTCTTAAGACAGCTCAGGCAGCAGGTTTATGCCTCCTTTCCAGGAGGTGGATTCAAGAATCTACCTAGGTGGCTTGATAAAAGGAATGGGATGCTCTGAGGAAAAAAAAAAAAAAATCAATCATTTTTATTTATCACAGAAAGTTTTTCTTCTCCTTAACTCTCAGGCTTTTTCTCCTTTGGTCACTGTCCCTTTAGGTAGGACATCCATGGAAATCATTCTGAGTGATGTAGTTGAGAGGGGATGCATCGAGGACAGTGTTTTAGCGATTGGTAGACCTCTTGTTCAGCAGCAATTGTTCCACTTCAGCAATTTCAGGCTAGTGGGCAAAGATGGTGGATATCTCTGTGTTGGATTTTGGCTGTCTGGCATAAGCTGGTGAGATGCAGCTTCGCCAGATACAGCATTTGGAAAAGCACTGTGAACAGAAGCCACAACTTAGGGAGTTGTCTAAGTTACACTTTGATGCTTTTCTGTTCATACAGGTACTGGTGTTTCTCACAGGCTGCAAAACAGCAGCCTGACAGGCAGCAAGGGACTTTTACAGGAGCTGCATCCTTATGTGAGGTCTCAGCTCTACTGCCCCACTCTAAAACTAAATGCAAACTCACTGAATAAAACCCTCGTCTCAGCAGAGTTAATGACAAAACCTGCTCTAGCACTAGATAGATGTCATCTATCCTCTGGCTGTGCAAACAAGTGTTCTGGAAAGCTTCATTCACAGGTAGAATATTGTCCAGGGGTTTTAAAAATGCACATTTTTTTTTTTTTTAAAAAAAAAGCACGTATTTCAAAAAAATGCACTGGAAAAACATTGAGAATACAGATCAAGCCAAATAGTTTTAACAGATGTCTCTGAAAGCTTAACCACTGCACATTCTTTCCCCAAGAGACAAAGTCCCATTACCAGTTCAGGGTTTATTGAGTGTAAATCCAGGTATAATGAGCTTCACTCATATACTTTTTCTGCTAAACTGAAAAAGAATTTTTTTCAAGTTGAAGATGTTTGAATGTGAGATAAACTTCTACTTATTTACTCACATATCTATAATTGAGCTGTTCCTAAATGAGAACATTAAAATATTCTTTTGAGTTAAGTGTTTCAAATTTCTTTCCTACTCAGTACTGTTTCAGGGCTGATACTGTGGTAGAATATTAAACTCAGCTGAATTTTAGCAATTTTGAAAGCTTGGATTTGATATTAAAATTCATGCTGAACAAACTGCTTCAATTTAAAGCTTATATAAAGAGATATGACTTCATCTATTCTACTATCACATAACAATATCAATATAAGTCTTCACCAGTGTAGGATCCAAACTTACAGGAAACCGTAAGAAATGGGTATCCTGAAACAAAAAGACAAACTAGGGACTTCTTTGTAATTGCAGATTAACTAAATATTATTTTATGAACTTGCTTCATTTCTGTTACAATGTTTGTTTCTGTGTTTCTAGGTACCGTCTCTCCTTGCAAAAGAGAACAGATCAGAACACATTAAGAAAACACTTAATGACTTTGTAAATAGAATTGAGCAAGACTATCAAGTTAAGCAACTTGATGAAAGCAAGTAAGGTTCACTTATTTTAACCTTCTGTTAGTTCATGTCTCTCTACTGTAAGTCCCATGTATTTGCATTCTAGGTAATGTGACTGACTTGGGAATGCCAGTTCCCTAAGTGCAGGCAGGAATAAAGTTATTACATATTTAAAGTGAGCAGAGGTCAGTGTTTTCAGGCTAGAATGTCACACTGCTAGAGCAGGATCCCCACCCACAGAACTGATGCAGTTTATGGTGGTATATCCAAAATTCTGAGACAAAACAGCAAAAATAAACACTGCAAAATGTGGAAGTAAAGGAGAAACAAAACTGAGCATCCACAGGGAATTAAAAGTATCTTATCTGTGTTGTAGTTGAAATTTTCCCTCTGGAAAACTAAAATTAATTTCCTAAGTTAATGAAACTACATGATGGTTTTGGCATTAACAAACACAAGTCCTACATTTTTTACAAAACAGTAGCCAAATAAAAGCATTTAAAATAAATGCAAATACCTCTGAAAAAACTTACTGAAATAAAATATGTCAAATTCCGTTTCGAAGAGGAAAACCCCCTAGATTTAACTGAGACTTAAATCAGGATAGATTTGTTGGAATAACTGTATAAGTATTTACATTTCTTGTCACAAGATTCAAGACAAATTTTCAGAACTGCAGACATTGAAATGTTTAATGAAGTCTAAAATAATTCTGGTTACATATATTTATAGCTATTTTGACCAGCATGTAAGATACTCTAAAGCACACCCACTGAATAGGTTTTTTGTGCCTCAGATTTTCTCTTTTCATGACAATTTTCCAAAGGTTCCTACAATAATCAGAAACTCTAAATATTATAAAGGATTAGCAGGAAATCCACTTTGATATTTTTCCCCTAAAATTGCCTGTTGGCTGGATTCAAACAAGTTATATATTAAACTGCAGGAGAAAATCACTCGGTTTTGTCTTGCCTTGCAAATAAGGGAAGCACATGGTTAAGATCCCATATATCTGCACAGTATTTGTTTTAAACCAGTTTTAACAGGGCTAACGTGGGCATTACTGCAAGAGAGGTGGGGAAAACAGAAGTGAGTTTGATGGTATGAGTTTTCTTTCTTAAGGAGAACTATCCAAACTAAAAGAGGAACAAAAAACCCTCTAACTAGCAGTAGTTGCTTAACTATTACTCAGAAAAGAGGCAAGGATTTTATGGAATATAATAAATGAATAAATATATTCTCATTCTTCAAAATGCCTCCCTCACAGTAAATATTTAAACATATGTTTAGGACATTGTAGAGGAACTGTCAATATTGTCATCAGAGTTTGGTCTTTGGAAAATTTCAACATCCAACACATTTAATAAACCCAAAATTCACATCAAAATCTTCTACTCTTCTTGACAGTCACAGGAAGGTGATCAACCCTTTTCCATGCAAATCAGTCATTCTCCACTCCAACTCAGATGTTTCTCTCAAATAACCTTAGTTATTTTTACATTTATTTTTTATAAATATATTATTTTTATAAATATATTTTATATACATTATTTTTACATTTCTTTGTACATTTTTTTCATTGCTTTGCTGAATTAGTTGTGTTTATTTTTGCTTCACTCTGCCAGCTGCACAGATACCACTAGCTGGGAGACAAAAACCTTCACAGCTGGAAACAGCCTAAAATAGGCTCTGGGATGATGCCACAGATATACAGCATCAATTAGCAGCGGGAGCAGCTGTTGCAGCAAGCAAAGACCTTCCTGTGTTTGGTTTGCTCACTGTCATTTAGCATCAGATGACACCACTCCTCATCAGGATGCAGTCATTCTACGCGTGCTGCTCAACAGTCATTCCAGCACAGAGGGCTAGAATAAGTATTTGGAGCCACTTTTTTGCAGGGTAAGCTCCATTTTGGGGCTGTAAGTAGTGCACTGGGACCTTTTGCTGGCCCTGATACACATAAGCATCCCTTATGGGCAGCAAAGAACAGTGAGACCTTAGTCACTGAGTAGCTGCATTATTTTTAGGTGGCCCAGATTTATTAGAGTTCTCCCTCATCTGAGTGACACCCTTCCAAGGACAGTGCATGCCACAAATGAGGCCCCAAAAGTCACTGATGATGCTACACAAATGCAAGGAAGTATTATCTGCACATGCTCATCTTTCAAAATGTAGTAGAGATGGTAGCTCAGGCTGGTGCAAGTTGTCTGTGATTTCAGAGGGAGACAGAGAGGGAGAAAGAGGGCAGGAGTGAATGAGGGAATGAGAAAGAGAAAGAGAGAGAGCAAGAGTGAGAAAGAGAAAATGAGAGTGCAAGGTAGAGGGAGAGAAAGAAGATAAATAAAAGAGAAATAAAAGAGAAAAAGACTCATTAAACTCAGGTTGTAAATTACAGGCCAGACAATAAACCTGTTTCAATAAACTGATGTTGTTAAACCAAATGCAATTAGCCTCCCAGTACTGCATGTGTATGCAGGTTCATATCCTAACAGCATTGTTCCAGCAGGAATCCAAGATACCGTCACGCATCAATCTATAATAATCCTACTGTGGATCACGAAACAGAATTATTTGAAATAACTTCTAAGCAAGACTTTCTAAATGAGGAAACATATGTAAGTACTGTGTACAAAGCATTTGGAGGGAACCATGACATGAAATGCAATTATATAAGCTTGTTTAAGACAAGCTGAAGCTTGAAAACACATAGAGATTTTAGTGCCATACAGGAGGAATGCTTTATACATGGGATTTTGGTGGACAGGTGAATGAGGCACATCACATTAATTGTCTCAAACTCTTCTTCTCCCAAGTCTCAATATATGAAAAATTAAGCGCAATAAATTAATACAAGATTCCAATAGGTCTTTCAGAAGTACAAACAAAGCATCAGAAAAATAAGGAAATATTTAGCCCTATTTTTGTGTATATATTGAAATAATATCATCACAAAATACAACACTGTTGTAAATTAAGCTTTTTGTTATTGAATTGTTTCATTGAATTCTAAATATAGTCAGATGTACTGAATTCAACCTCAAATTAATTGAGGTTTAATAGTTTTAAATGATTCTTTAGGCAAAATTAGTAATGACAACTCAGGTCCCTCAGAATTGAATCACCAGGACAATATGAAGTGAGGCACTTAATCTCAGATCACAAGGGGACAGTTCCTCAAGAGAACCAGTAATCTTTATATTACTCTCACAATTAACAAGAGTTTTAGAGGGGTTTTTTTTTCTTAGAAAGTATTTCTCCAAGCTCCAGTTAATGTTCACACTAGACCAGGAGAAGTGCATTTTCCATTCCTAAGTGTTTCATTCCTCCTGTATTTTAAAACCCCAGTGAAAATGTTAATTACCTCACCATAACTGTTTCACAGATCATAATGTAATTTCAAAAATGCTCAACAAGAAGACAAAATAAAGTTCAAAATGGCAACATTTCTCCTCTTAACTTCCTAAAAGCAGTCCACCAAAGTCAGCCATAATTTGCATCAGTTTTCAATACTTAAACCTTCAATATATCTGTCAAAAATTGTCCTAGATACTGAGAGTTGTGCTAGTTTTTATACCTAAAGGTACCATGTCTTTGCTGAACCACCTGCATACTGATTTTACTCCCTAAGACTGCCCAAAATTCTTGAGCCTCTTTTCCTGCTGAGCCCAGGATGTTGGGTGAGCTCAATCGCCACTGCCTTTCCCATCTAGTGGCAATGCCTTTTCCCCCATTCTTGGGCATCACTCCCAACACTGGACTGCTCAATGAACAGCAGCAATCCTCCTCTCATTTTACAGGAAAAGAATGATGTGACCTCCTCAGCCCAGGATGGGGCTTCAGTGGGGCAATATGTCCAGCTAGTGCAAGCAGGTATGTATGTCAAACACAAAACCTCAGTCTATATGCAGTCCAGCTAATCCTGACAGGGCTCCTAGTCTCTAGCATCTTCATAGTCTTGAGTTACAGTCTTTGAATATACCATATGCAGCTTCCAATGTGCACACTGATTTCAATACAAATTTACCTCATGTTGTGTTAGAACTAGTGTTGGTGATGCCTACATAAGCATTTCTATTCTAGTTCTATGATGTAAGGACATTTCCTCCGCTGTTTTAATTGTCATGTTTCAATTGAGATAAAGATCTGGATTAAATGAAATTTGTTTCACTCACTGGAAATTAGTAGAAATTCACTGGAAATAGAAGAATGCTGGGTAAAAGTTATTGTATACTTTGGGAAGAGGAAGGTTATGTTGAGGCATCCACACCACAAAACCTCTCCACATCTGGAACATGGCTGCAGTCCTGTGGCAGTCTCAGATGAAAATCAAATGACAGGAGAGCATCAGAGACCTCATCAATCTTCTATCCACCACAAGTTTGGAGTGTGAAGAACATGTGTGAGTACAGAAGGGCAGAAGCATTGCTACCACCCCTGTCTGCACTGCATATGGTCTGTTAATGAACTTAGGGCCTCTGTTCCCTGGGCTGTCAATGCAGGGCCTTTCACAAACACTAAATCCACATAAAAGTACTGTAAAGTGTTATTAGGGAAAAAACACCCTTTAAACAAATTGGCTCAGTTCTCCACTGAAGGGAACCTTTCTCCTTGAACAGTCAAAAGTGTTTGGGCCAAGACAAAAGTATATTGGGAAAGCTTAGCAGAAACTGGCACCAAGCTAAACAGTAATTTCCACATGCCAAGTGTCACACGCTCCTTGCTTTGATTATAAATCAGGAGTGCCCATGTAACTTCAAGACTGAAAACAACAGTCTCTGAGTTATGCCTGCATTCATGCTTCACTCTCACACAGTCCAGACTGAGCCAAGACATTATATAGCACCATGTATTAAGTGAAACTGCTCTCAAGAGCTTATCAAATTAAACTAAACGACTTTGCATTGCTCCAAATGCTCTCACTATGGTTTTCTTTTCTTTTTCCCCCCAGAGAAGTAACATGGGATTTTAACTATTATAGCTGAAGACAAAATGAAAAAGCCAACACTTACTCTTTTCTTTTCTGCATTTCTATTACCACACAACAGATAATGCAGCAGTAAAAATGCCATTTAAAAAAAAAATTACAGAGACAGAGACGTGCTTTTGGAGCCTTAGCCCATTGGGCTTTTATGGCTAGTTTCACATATATTCAGTGTCAAAAAATATATTAAGGCAGATAGATAGATAGTACTGAATAGCCCAAGAGTCTAATTGTAGCTTATTTATACTGAAAAGCCTACATGTCCAGGACAAATAGTACCAAAATAAACAGAATTGCCCATTCATCTTTGACAAATCAAAATAAAATGCTTTCATGTGCTTTTACACACTATGTATCTTTAAAATGTTGCTGCCATGAATTAGAATTCAAGAGGAGTATGCAGGCATCTTAATACCACTTTAGGCACCCAAATCAAAAATTCAAATCCTCAAAACTTCCTCAAGTTTCCACAAGAGAAATCTCCTAGGAGACTAAGTTTCTGCACAAGGAGTGAGCAGAAGTGCTTGAGTCCTGAAAGCTGTCTCCTGAAAGCAATTTGATGTCTATCTCTCATCTAACCCCACTGACAGACAAGGTTTTCTACTACCTGCCTTGTCTCCAAGGGCTGACATGTCAGATACACCCCAAGGGTGTTGAACCTCAGACGAACCACAGCTGGGAGGAGTAGCCACCCATTCCCTCATTCCAACCCTTCTAGTCAATAGCAGTAGTCATAGTATCAGAAGTGTTTCCTTTAAAACCCGTTAAACTTCTGTTTTCCATGTGAGCATCTTGACTGTCAAACTGCATCAAGCTGCCCTTTTCTGTAGAAGCATATCAGAGACAAGTCTCACCCTTCACACACAATTATGGATTTTCAGGGTTACAGAGACTCATGTTCCTTCTCTTCAAGCTGACTTTGGAGAGGTGACAGAGAGGCAATTTAGTAACTGGCAAGGCATGATACTCATCTGACAGGATGAGATATGTAGTCATATCTCTAATGCTCCTTTTATTTCTTCCCATGGGTAATTAGGTAGCTCTCTACCATGCTCCCTACCTTTTTTGTCTACTTAAAGATTGTGGGACTGTAGATGTGTATTCACTGTGTGGCAAGACACCTGGAAGTTGGATGCTGTCTTGCAAATTCTCTTTTGTTAACCTAAGCTCTAGTTTGTGAGCCATTTATGTAATTTTCAGTTAACTCACTCAATCTGGTTTATCACTTTCAATAAATAGAACTCACATGTCCACATACCTTCAGAAACTGAAGCCACAGCTCATTTTGAAGCTGTGGATCAGGGTTCCAAATTATTAAGAAACCTTAGGAATTATTATCAAATATGACTTTCCTCAGTATTTGCAAATGACTAAAATAGTTAAAGATTAAAAACCTTAGTCCTCATTAAAATATTGTAAAATCTCACTCTTGCCTCTACACCAAAAAGCTGTAAAATAGATTATGTAATATAAGAACAAACTATAATTGGATGAAGTGAGACTTAAAAATTGCAGGTTTATGTTCCCCCTAATACTAATTCTCTGCCAAAGCACTTCATTAAATCTCAGTTACAGGTCAGAGTTGCACCACAAAGTAGTAGGATATGTTAAATAATTATGTACTAAGCGTGGGTTTATATTGCCTCACTTCACTTTGTGCTAAAGGTAAATGTGATTTTGTGAGGCAAAAATTCCATATCCACCAGACATTTATAGACCAGGTGAAGGAAATAGATTTGGTTGTGGGATCCCCTGGTGTTCTTCCTCCATAAAGTATTTTCTCAGGTTACCTATGAAATCACTGAAGCAATGGCACAGCTGTTGCTAAAACATGCAGCTAAAAATATTAAAATTAAGGGAAACATATACCTCCTTTCTCCCTAGATGAAAAAATGTTTGATAATTCTTTTGTGTTTTTGGCAACTTGACTGGGGGAAAAAAAGTCAACTATGCAATGTAAAGAATAAGTAAACAAGAGAGAATATCTGGGTTTGTAAGGACAAACGGGATGCTTGATTCTTCCCTAATGCATGACAAAGTTAGTGCAGAGGAAGGGCAATCATACCACTCAGTAGTCTCCTTCAGTTTGTAGAACTAAGATATTGAGCCTGAATCTGTGCTCCTGACAGAACAAAGGATCCCACATCATTCTTGGTTTCCACTCTGGTTGGTTCGAGTTGGCTTTGTGTTCCTCCTGCCCTTGGTAAGACAAGGTATATTCTTCCACAGCAACTAGAGAAAGAACTGATTATTTTTTAAGTTAAAGGGCTGGGTTTGTTGGGTGGGGTTTTTTTCAATAAGCAGTTTAGAAGTCTACTCTGTCATCTAGAATTTATTAAAAAAATTTCTCTGATCTAATTTATTAAAATAAAATCGGTTGCATTATTTAGAGATGGTTTTATTCAGCTTTTCTGCCATTGAACACAGACTGGATAATTGGCTACCTTATGCATGCATAGTTGTAAATGAAGCTTAAAATGTGGTCCTTTACACTAAGCATAATTTGGAGGAAAAAGCATCCTAGACAGATGTCTATTCCATGGTTTATAGGAGTATGTGATACCATCCGCACTTTTCACAGCTAAACCCTTGAAAACTGGGAGATTGACAAAGGGACCCCAACGTGAAGAGCATTCATTAAAAGATGTAAATAGCCAAGATCTGTGCTGTTTTGTTTCAATCTTTTTTATTCTGTTGAAAACAGGAAAGCCTCCTGTCATGCAGGCTTGGGGATTTTCAGGGCCCAATAAAGGTTAGTGACATTTTCAATTCATGTTTGTTTTCATTCTTCTAATCATGAACCCTGTGTCAGCCTGAGAAACCAGCTGAGCTTAATCCATAACCTTTTACAAGTGAAACATTAACTCACAGCATGTTCTGTTGTCTTTTTAAAGCAATACAAAAGCAAAGGAAAGAAAAATAAAAAAGAGCCACAACATACGTGATAAAACACAGCAACAGCCAAATGTGAAGGTTACTTGAAAGCTGCTACAGTTGTGGACAATAGGATATTTTTCAGGTCATTAAGTTCATCATGTTCAGATGTCACAACTGCCAGTTTTTTCACAAGAGTCTTCAGGACAGAAGGCTAGATGTAAAAAATGTAGGAAGAGCCAAGTAAAGGTTATCTAGCATTTTATGCTACATGTTGACAAATATTCTGACCATCATTTTGGGCTGGTATTAACTATGGAGAAAATATCCAACTAGTTTCTCCTCTTTCCTCCTACAGATTAACTAGTCCCACTGGTTTGCCCTGCAAGTTGCACCAGTTGAGTAGACAGTGCTTTAGGCAACACAGTGCAACAGGCTGAATTTTATACACGGGCACACTACTGGACACATATGGCAACCTTCCTGCCCCACTGAGCATGGGGAATGACACATACCAAGCAAACCTGGAGGGAAGAACAGCTCTGACTACAGAGCACACAGAGTCAGAGAAGGCTAATTATTTCTCCAGCCTGTAAAAACCATTATGGAGAAAACCTGACCTCCCATCACTCTGCTTGATAACAAATATAATCACACGTGTATTAAGGAGGTTCTCAAGTTACAAACTTTTATTAACCAAAACAAGAAACCATGTTAATTTACAGACAAAAGTAAAGAAACTGCAATCAGAAGCTATCTGAAAACAGAACAGTAAGACATAAATAAAAGGGTCTCTGATTAAAAAAACACCTAAAGATGAAACAGGAGTCCTCAAAAAAGGCAACAATTAAGTTTGAATTAATGTATATACAACAGATAGCTCCTATGAAAAAGGAACCTAAACATTAGCTTTGTAAAGTATTGCTGATATATCTGAGATTATAAAGAAATAAAAGTGGAGAAGAAAGTGGTGGTTCAGCATACAATGGTACTAAATTACTGAAGCTGACAGATGTCATGGGCAACTGCTCTTTTGACTGAGTTAACGTTAACATACAGCATGAGCTTACTTGACATTAGAGAAGGCACATGTACAAGCCTCTACCCATGGCCCAGTTACGGGAAATTCTTCAGTTTTCCTTCATTAGATACCAGAGAACCCGTATGGGAGCGAAAACTTTACCAAGCAGTGGATTCTCTTGTGCCTGATGGAGGCTGAGCACACACTGCAGCATTTTCAGAAGCAGAGTGTGGGGAGAGACCAGAGCTCCAAGTCCTACTTAATTATCTGGCCTGCTCCTAGGGCAAAAAACTACTTTTCCAGGGCACAATGTAGCATTACAATTAACTCCAGAATAAATAAAAAGGGGTTTGGGAGGATTAAAAATGCTATTATGGCTAAGGAAGTAAGTACAAAAGAGAAAGAAATTCTATTAACAGATGAGGGGGATGAAATTAATGTCAACTCAGAAATGAGTGAGATAGCAGTCTTGTTAAATGAAAAATAGAAGGAAAAAAAAGGAATTGGAAGGTCCACTAAAAGCAACCATTGGTAATCACATGTAAGACTCTACAATTTAAATGTTTGTTTATGCAATTAAAATTTACAATTTAATTATTTACACAATTTAAATATTTCATTTATCCTTACGTATTAGAAGAATTAGATAACAAATTTACCAACACTCACTGATTCTTATAACTTCAGAAAGTACATCTGCATATTCATACATGACCTGTAATGTTGTCATAGGGTTGTTCCCAGATAAATCTCTAGTCTGACTGGTATCTTTGTGACCTCACCAGTCCGTCCAGCATCTATCTGATCTTCACATTGAATAGCCTTCCTTATGTTATTGTTTGCTCAGTGTTTCTGTAATTTCTTTCCTGAACATTTTCCCATCCATGCAAAATTTAAATAAGATTGTCAGCTAGTTTTTGAGAGTGCCTTTTTTTTTTACTGTACTTTTACTACTAAATAGCATTTTATCTTTAGTACTTATGTCAGTGTATGTGTTTGTTCTTTTCAACATATTTAAGACAGTTCATGTCCTTGGTTAGTTGCCCATTCTCACCTCCAGAATAGACTGTATTACATCAGTCAGTGAGTCACAGAATATTCTGAGTTGGAAGGGACCCACGAGGATCATTGAGTCCAACTCTTCAGTGAATGGCCTATAACGGGATCGCTGTGGTACAGGTCATAATTTTGTTAGTGTATCAGAGATCAGTAGACAGCCACACCAGTGAAAACTACACCAGTGAAAATTTCTGCTCCTCCATCTTTCAAAATCCTTTCACAGCAATTTCAAAAGAAATTCAATATTCGTTTTGAAATGGCATTTCTTTAATGCCCAGTCTAATGGAAACCAGCCTTCTCACTTGTTCTTCACACTGTGGTTTCATGCTGATGATAGAGGTCTGTAGTGAGTTCAGTGACGTGCTGTTGAATCTGTCAGAATTCCCCTAAATCTTTGAGATAGAGAGGTGTCAAATGCTTTCTGAATAATAAATAAGATAGTTGGTGATTATGATTTTTCAGTGATGTGGTCTCAGCACTGTGTACAGCTTAGGTGCCTTACTGTTCTCTGACCCAAGCTTCCTGTACCACGGTGATATGTCCAGCATTGGCTTCCTGTGATCATTTATTACAAGGCGACTAATTTTTCTTGAAAGGGATATCAATAAGATGGCTCAACTGTAATACTCTTATGTCCATTTTCTTTGTCATGGAGAAGAGAATTCCCTTCAGTCACAAATGGTCATTTTTAACACATCCATACACAGCTGAGATTTTCACAAGATCAGTATGAAAGATGTCAGCAAAATTTTGCAATTTTGCTGGGACATTCTCTCTCTGTATTGAAAAATGGCACTTTCAGATAACCATGCATCACAACCGTGGTAGTACCTATGGTCTATGTGGCCCTGACTTTTTCTATGTTTCTGGTTTTTTATCATTACTTCTTGTCTCTTTGCTTCAGAAGTTGAATGCATTTACTCTCTCTTGTTCTGACAACCTTTATCTTCCCACTTGCTTCTATAGTCCCTGTCCTGTATGTGCTCTCTATGTGTGAGTTTCTTTTTACTGTATCTCTCACCAGCTCAAATACTTGCATGATAACATGGTCCAAAGGCCTTGAAGAAGAAAGTGGGCTGTACAGATAATATTTCAGTGCATCACAAAGTTAATTTTCCTTTTTTTTCTTTTTTTTTACCTTTGGATCCTTCACAGTGCTCACACTCAGTCTGAATATTCAGTTGTTTCACTTTTTAAACTTAAAAAAGTCACTGTACATTGAACATTCAATTTCTGGCTTTGGTTTGTTCTTTTTATTTTATCAGATTATGTTTCTATGGCTTTAACTGAGGACGTACTTGCAGTGATAAGGTTATTAGGACTGTTATAATCAATTAAATGCCTTTCTGCCTCATTGCATAAGCCCAGATCAATGTTCTCTACTCGTTTTGAGAATTCATATTGTTAGCAATCCCAAGTTCTGTTACAGGAGTCACTGATAGATTTACTTGGTCATAAGAATTAGATCACAGAATTAGAAAGAACTGGCAGTGAAGAGGTGAAACAACAGTACACAGTGAAGCAGAAATTTCAGAGGCTGGAACCGCAGAAGTGGGTGATGTTAGGCTTCTAGGTTCATTGGAATTCCTAAATGCTGGGGCTGAAACACTGATGATCCTGATGTTTCCCTCAGCCTCAATGGGAGCTGCTGTATTCTCAGCATTTCTGCAAACCTAGCCCTCACCAGTCAGTGCCCATGTGGATTTAGTTGCTTCTGAACAGCTTTGGAACAGCTTTGGAAGCCTTGCCTAACAGCAACTGGAAATAACTGGACTAAGCAAGGAGAGAAAAAAGTGTTGAGTACCATGAGCTCATTACCCAACAAGCAAGACAGATGTTCAGTTGTATTACTTTCCAAGGCAAAAAACAAAAGCCTCAACACCTGGCATGCTCAAGCCAGCATTTCTCACCTGTCACATCTCCTGCTTTCACCAACAGCTGTGCTGACCCAGCAATTGTCTTTAATGGCATATCTCTGCTATTTGCTCATGCCTCAGCCTCCCAAAGGGCTTCCTCCATTTGCCAGGTGTAAATTACGATAATTAAAACAAAGCCCACTGTACCTGTGCTCTGAGTACAGAACTGCATGTTTCAGGTTGTGCCTTAGGCAGAACTTGAAGCAAACTGAGCCCAAAGTCATGAGGATCTCTCACCAGTTAGCAGGAGGTGGGGTCAAAGCTGATGGGTATTCCTTGATCTTTAGCATACCATTTATTTCATTACATTTAATTTGGTTGATATTATCAACATTATTACACTGATAGTTGTTTCAACTCAGACTAATTTAATTGATAGAATTCTGTGTCCTTGCTATTATATGAGACAATTAGCTCTCATTAGTTCACATTTCACTCATTTTCCACTGACTGATTGCACTACATACTGATCCTTGCTAATATCAATATGTAATGCAATCAGTCAGAGGAAATGTTGGTATAGTATCTCTAAAAACTATCACACTTATCATTCTGATTGTCTTCAAAGTACCAATATTTTCCTATAACTTAATGGTTTCATAATGCAATGTTTTGTATTAATAACAATCTTTTTAAGGTCACACAGCTAATCACATACGGATTAAACAGTAGTTAGCTAATGAGGACGACAACTTATTAATAAATTGCAGATGATACATTTCCGTTATTCAGTGTAACCTTTAAAGAGCAAAGCTAAGACTGAGAGTTGACTTAAAGACTTTTTGCCTCCCTTTTCCTATACCTTCCTGAGGTTTCTCTTCCTGAATTCTAAGCATTTTTGTATGCTATTGTCACAGTCCTGCTGTAACCATATGGACAGCTTTAGCAAAGCAAGAACATGCAGCTGATGCTTTGATACAAAGGTGAAGAGGTTACTTGGATAGTACTACTGTTAATTTGCCTTTTAAGCACCTACAGCAGGGAGTCTATAATGTGAGGACTGAAGAACAGAGATTTGTCTATCAGATTATTACATCAGAAATGCTAAAGATTCAAAGGAAAGAAAAGGGTAGAAGGCTTTTTGTAACCAACTTAATGTAATCCACTGAGCTTTCAGTGAGGTCCCTCTGAAAATACACTAGCAGTTTACTCAGAAAATTGCATACCTAAATTTCTCTTCTAAAGCATTTGTCTATCACTGCTCACTGGTGTGAATTCATGGTTCTATTTAAAAACAATAAATTTCCAGCTCTTACATTTGTATGAAATACCTCAACATGCCATATATATTATAGATCATTCTGTGAAAAATAGTAGTCCAACACTCTCCACTATGTCATTCGTAAATCTCATATATTCAATAGCAAACACATTTAATCACCTCCGCAGTGAATCTGAAACAGGCTCATAATCTTTAAACAGAAACAACTGACATGGGAAACATAAAAAAGAGTTAAATAAATGGTTTGCCGTTTGGGAGTTTAAAAATTCCCTGCAAACATATTTTAAAGAGCAAACCCAAATTAATCTTAAAGAGTAAATCCAAATTAGTCCTGCAATGCTAAATTTGATGCTGAATAATGACAGAGGACATTTAAATACCATAGTTACTATAATAATCCCTGTTTGAATCATGGCTTCCATGAACTGGGCTAAGCCTTTAGACGAAAACTAATTGCTACAAACACTAATTTTCAAGTCCCTTTTGTTTCCTATTGCAGGCACCTCTGGATGCAAAAGGTACCCAATTAGCAGAATTCATGGTTCTGATTGTGCATTGTAGGGCTAATATAAACACTGATTATTACTATTCCACTGTAATGGTTGATTTATTTTTTTTCCCCTTCTTCTGATTGCTTAATAAGACCATCTATTCTGCATCAGACACTGGCAAGGCTGCTGGTGAAATCAGTTAGGTCACTTTTTCTGGTCAGAGTAGCAGGAGGAGCCTTGTGATAGTAACAGATGACTAAAGGCATAATTACAGGCTATTTAACAACATCTGTTTCCCCACTTAACGTTGTTTGCTCAAGTTAGTTGTAGTTAAATAAATAAAATAGACAATAATAGTGAAGACACTAAAAATTACTATTACGTGGGTAAAACTCTAGGGTTTGTCATAATTACAGAAAACAGAGTTTACAGTGATTTTTAAAAGGCACTAATTTATATTAGAGAGTATCTATACACATACACTGTGACTTGTTCCTGCTGCTTTTACAGCCTGTAGTATTTAAATATCCATTTGTACAGAAGAATTAGTTGAAACTAGAAAAGAAATTAAGATGACTATTCTTTATTGAATTTCACTGTATGTTCTCTTCCAGTATAATTTCATGGAAAGTCTAATGACTCTTTTTGTGGTTTTGGGGTTAAAAACAAATACCCAGACCACCACCAGCTCTTGTCAATGACAGTGGGAAGAGCAGAGAGCTCTCAGAACCTCTGTTTCTGCAGTCATCCAGGGATAGTGTTTTCATGCTTTTAGTTATACAGGTAAATCACTTATCATTCCTTAATATATTGCTGTTTCATGAACAAATATAACACATAAATAAATATGTATTCTGAAACTCATGTTTCACATGGACATATAGCCAAACCATCTAGAGCAGCAACATAACTTTATGTCTAGCTAACATCAGAGCACGTATTCTGTAAGTTCCCTGCACTCTTTTTCTGTGCAGATAAATAACATGATGTAATCAGAATATGTACTATTGTTGCTTAAAATTGAGGAAAAACTTTTCAAGACAACAATAATATAGGTAGAGAGCAGTTCTTCAATGAATATTTTCTGGTGCATGGTGTATGTAGGTGCAGACAGTATATGGGTATATAGGCACACCAGCTAGCACCTTTAACTGAGGGGTTTTGTGTAAAGGGTATATAGATACAAGCCCGGTATAGCGGTATTACAAATTTATAACACTACTTATTTACCATAACTAAAAATTACATCCAACCCAAGAACTGGCCACCCTGGTGCCACCCCCAAAACCTCCCTCAAGTCTGCCCCTTGGCACGCCCCCCCTGAAATTCACTCAGAGGTCTCAAGACCCTTTCTTCACCATCATCTTCATATCACATCCTTTCTTTGGAGCTTTTCAAAGGTCTCTGGGCCATCTATTGCTTTGTCTATGTGATACATAATCACTTCTCTAGTTGCAGTGTTTTATAAAAAATCTATTTCATGGAAATTAAGTCTAGCACAAATCTTTTCAAACTTATAGAAACAGATACATGATCACTTTGATCCAAATTTCAGTTTTCTGTGGCAATGACCAAGAACTTTTCTGTGAGTTGACCTATGTTTTTTGGCAGACATAACAGCTCAACAGCTTCAAATATGTTACTTTTTGCCCATACAAAATATTCTAAACCCATTCTCACATATTTGCTAATCCTTCACACTCACACAACCTTCCTTGCACTCAATTTACTTTTAAAATTACTGTTACAAGTTATCTTCCTAACATTTTTCAATAAATGCTTGCCTAGTTTGCTAAAATGATAGAGTTCGTGTGTCTCTAGGTTGAGTCACTTTTGCTCTTATACTCAGTCTTCAAGCTGAAATCTCCATTTCTCTTCCAGATAGGTCGGTCTCTCCCATAAGTCTTTCCTGAAAGTACCAGTCCTACAAATACAGAACAATATGGCACCTTTACTCAGCAAAAGTACCGAGTAATTTGAACTCAACCACAATGTCCAAGCACTAAAGAAGATCATATAGAATTAATAAAGGCATAGAAATATCTCATGTGGTTCCCACTGATCACAAATCCTTATTCTATTAAGCATTTTAAGTTTGAATACTCAGAAAAAGTTTAGATATATAACCGCAAAATATTGTAAAATGGATAAATTATTTAGCTTCATACATTGGCCAGGTAAATTTTCAGAAATATATATAAGAAGTTATTAAGCAGCAGACAAAGAGTGAACAATATTTTAAAATTAAAGGATGAAGTATTATTAATCTAGGTCTCAATTTCAAACTTTATGTTTTCTAGAGAGAAGAGTTTGGATACAGTTTTTTATTTCCTGTATAATAAGTTATTTAAATCTATTTAAATCTACTCACTATGCCAAGCAGTGTTACTAAGCAATTAAAATCTGGAAGCACACAAGTGTCACTGAGGACAAAACATATAGATCCTGTATTTTGAAAAGTATGTTACCCTTTTGTGTCAAAAATAATATCCAGCAACTTTGTTCCAACTGGATGTCTACCAAAAAAAGAAGACAAATTGAAAATCAGTGGAGTTAAACCCCTTGGAGAGATGCAATACTGTGAATATAATTGAAATGTTAATAACTATGCTCATGCTGATAATTACCAAGAATAGTTTGGTAAAGTAGTTACAGAGCTCAACTTTCACCTCTGGGTCTTGGAATTGATTTCTACCTGGGACTGTATGAAAAGAGTTCAATTATCTCCATCGCCCTTTTATTGGATAGATTTTCTACCCCATTCATACTTCAAATATAAACAAGAATGAAAATAGAGAAGGACAAAAAGAACATTTTATGTCCCCTAATTAGATAATTAATATGAAGCTGTTGGGGGTTTTTTTAATTAAATTTGACAGAAAGTATAATACAGTTTATACTGTTTGAGAAAGACACAAAATGACTGAAAAAATGCAAAATGAAAACAAATTTCTACTGAAGACCTTGCTCTACTGTTTCTTTTAATATTTTGAGTGTAACATACAAAAATTACTGTGGTGTCATAATGTAAAGATAATATACTTGTTGCTGTGCAACAGCCTCATAGCTGTGTATCCAACCTTATCAACACGACGCAAACACTTGAGCGCAACACTTATTCTATTCATTCTAATGTATAATGAGAAAGGAACTAAATTACAGTTTATGCACAGGATTAACAACAGAATATATTCAAACAAATATATTCAACCTACTCAATGTTTTGATGCTGGGTTTTAATTAGGCCAATTGCATCCATCCACATATACCAAGAAAAGAGCAATGATTGCTAGATTAGGTAGGCATCTAAGCACATAGGTCTCTAAACTTACAGATTTTAAAGATTTTACGAAGTTCCACTCACTTTGCAGTGCATCTCTTGCATGCCATGATAATAAGAGCTGGGCAATGCCTGAAGCCCTGATGTGAAACTATGAGGCAGTATGCACCTAGAAATTCAGGAAACAGTGAAGTTTGTCTTATCATGAAAAGGGAAATCTCAGAGAGTTTTGCAGTGAGAGGTAAAAATTAAGAATCAAAATTTAACAACAGGCTTTGTTTATGAGACATTGCACTTTGTCTCCACCAATTACTTACCATTTACTATGGCAAACATTGATTTAATCTGTAAATTGTGCAAGTCTGAAAAAAAACCCGCAAACATCAAACCCACCATCACAGATGAAAGCTGCATTTCTTAATTGTATTAAGAAGATAATCCAAAGGGGATTTTACTCCATTCTTAACAGAAAGCGATATCACGGTCATCTGTACTCTTCCATCTCAATTTTTCTAGATACCTAGATAAAACAGGAAATGAAAAATCTAGGCATCATGAAGACTGTGCTTTAGAAAACTTAGATTCTAGTACCTTAATACCACAAGACAGGAAAATAAATACAGCTAAAGCCTGGACTTTTCCTATGGATTTCAGCATCCTTCATGAGAAATTTGAAATAAATAGGGCTAATAGCAAGAACATGAGAGTACTCAGTTTAGCTTGGAATTGAAATACACAGAAAGTGCTCCTGCTACTGATCGTAAGACCACCTCTTTCTCGATTCCTCTCACTTTTTCCCTGGTCTTTAGTTACAAGTGCTTTGATTTTAAGTCAAAAAGTAAACGCTGTGTTTATATATGCTTTGTCTCTTTTCTTTCAGCATTGTAGGGAGACATAAGTGGAACAGGAAGGGCTGGGGGTACTGCAGTCAAGCATAAGGCCAAAATTATTTGAAATCAAGATTCAGTAGCTCTGTTATTAATGTCAAAAGGGAGGCAGATGGATGGGGACAAAACCCTTGCCTTCTGAAGAACACGTCCATGCAGTTTCCTGGTTTATTTTTATTTTTTCCTAGGTTATGCATAGTTTTACTTTTCTCAGAATTCCCCTGGTACAAATCAAATATATATCTTAAAATTACAATGACATCTGCTTCATTTTTTCTGAGCACCTTACATGCTTGATTCCTCATACACAGTAGAGCCAATTTAAATTTACTTTCTCTAATAAAGTGCTTTGTGATTCATTACTTCTCTCTATGCTGAAATAACATAACCCTAAATTGACAAATGAGCTACAAGAGCATATTTAGAATCATTTAGCTTAGAAAAAACCTCCAAGATCATTGAGTCCAATTGTTAACCCAGCACTGCCAAGTCCACCACTAAGCCATGTCACCACATCTACACATGTTTAAATACCTTTACCAGTTTCATTGCCCTTCTCTGGACACGCTCCAGCACCTCAGTGTCTTTCCTGTAGGGAGTGGCCCAGAACTGGACACAGTGCTTGAGGAGTGGCCTCACCAGTGCCGAGTACAGAGGGACAATCACTGCCCTAGTCCTGCTGGTCACACTATTTTTGATATAAGCCAAGATACCTTTGGCCTTCTTGGCTATCTGGGCGAACCACTGGGTTACGTTCAGCCAGCTGCTGACCAGCACTCCCAGGTCCTTTTCCAATCAGGCAGCTTTCCAGCCACTCTGCCCCAAGCCTGTAGCACTGCTGGGGCTGTTGTGGCCCAAGTGCAGAAGCCAACATTTTGCCTTTTTGAACTTAGTACAACTGGCCTCATCCCATGGATCCGGCCTCTGTCCAGATCCCTCTGTAGAACCCTCCTGCTTTCCAGCAGGCCCACACTCCCACCCAGCTTGGTGTTACCTGCTAACTGAATAAGGTTGTGCTCAATCCCCTTGTCCAAATCATCGACAAAGATACTGAAGAGAACTTTACCCATAATGAGCCCTGGAGAACACCACTAGTGATCATGTGCCAACTGGATTTAACTCCATTTGACACTACTCTTTGGCATTGCCCATTCAGAGAGTTCTATACTCAGCAAACAGTGCACCTGTCCAAGCAATGATCATCCAGTTTCTCCAGGACAATGTTGTGGGAAACAGTTTCAAAGACTTTACTGAAGTCCAGGTGTATAACATCCACAGTCTTTCCCTCATCTACTACTTCGGTCACTTTTACATAGAATGATCATTTATTAAGAGAACAGTCATTTATTTAGCAGCACTGAAGTTTGGTTTCATGCTGCTGGCAGGATACTTTGTGGATGACCCTTACTTCCATTTGGCAAATATATTGATTACTCACCATATGGCATGTCTACAGTTATACATGTTAGAATTACAACACATGAGAACACCGAGTGCTTTATTGAAAATGGAGAACTGTGAATTATCCTCATTTTCTTTGCAAAACATCAGGATTGTTCATTCATCCAGTGTACATGAATGCCCTTCTGAGGAGAAAACTATCAAATGAGTCTTGTGTTTACTGCTGTGAAATACACACAGTAGCCCCTGCATAAAAATGCAATAATATTGGCAGTAAAATTGCTGATTACATGGACATAATAATCTGTCTGGTAGTAAAAGTACCTAATTAAAAGGAGGAGGACAAGATAATGCTGTTGCCGTAAAGGCTGTGAGATGGAAGGAATGAAGAAAGAATCCTGCCTCATGTGTCACCACAAAAGGACTAGAGTCAGAGGAGAGGGTTTTAAAGGCCTTGCTATGCATATTCCACTTATCTGTGAGATGTGCTATACCCACAAGTACAGCACTGTGGGATAGTGCATTGTGTGATAATTTGCCTGTGCCACAGTTAATTTTCTGGCTGTGTTCCACCTGTGGCATTTCCAGTAAAATTCAAAAAAATCAACAAGCCTGCATCACTCAGAGTCCTACAGACAGAGTTACCTAGCAATTAAAGGGTATGTTGAAATTCTTAAGTGGTAAAATGCATAAATCTGCAGGGAATGTGTGAGAAACTAGAAGGAATAGGGCAGGGAAGAAGAACCCCCTCAGTCAAACACAATCAAAGGCTTTGATATTAAACGTACAGCTGCTGTACTGTACCCACAGAGTTTCAGAACAGTTAATACAAGGTTTTCCCTCCCTGGGCTTTAACACAGGAAAAATACTAAACCCCAAGTGAAACTATGAAAATAGAAAATCCATTAAAGATATTCTCACAGTAGGGCACAACAGGCCTTCTATTTAGTGGCTCACAGATAATGGGTTTGCAAACCAGATAGTTATCAAGTAAACAATAGATAAAAGAACTTAAAATAGTTATTTCAAATCTTTATTTCTTTGGCCTTGTTCTATTTTAATTCGCAAGTGAAGTTTATTGACAAAATGTTTAGATACCATAGGATTTTGGCCTTGAAAATCCTCTTACACCTGCTTAACACTGGTATGTCATACATCTATGATCCCTTCAAAAAAATATAAATATTACAAGTTCTTCAGGCATAACTTGACTTATTTTTATCTCTGAACCCTCCTATTTTTAAAGAGAGAGAGATGGTGCTAGTTGCCATTACGCCTGCACTCTGTATTATGATTTTCTCCCCTATTAAATGTCCTTCTTGTTGACTTCATAAGCATTTCAGTACATGTGAAGATATAAGCAAACACAGCATTTCAAGTGCAGATGCATTAGTGCCATGTGTCTTGCAAACACTGCTGCTTTTCATTTGTGCACTGTCTCACAATATGTTTCACCAATGCCAGCCTGCATTTCCATTTGCAACTTCACATTTATTTTTCTTATCTTTAAAACTCCACCCATTCCTGAACTTACTGACTTCTAAAGAGCTAATCTCTAGTTTATATCCATCCTACTGATTAATTTTCCTGTGCCATATATATGACCTTACACTTGCTGGTATTTAATCTTATGTCAGATGTGGTTTTTCGCAGCCATATACCTTCTAAGCCCTCTTTTTTACCAGCTTTGTATAATGAATGCATTAATCTCTTGCTCGTACCTTTATTTTCTTTGCAGCTGGTTCACTGTTCTAGACTAGCATATGCCCTCATGTGTACAGCCAACTCCACTGTTGCCTCCACTCCTGTTGCCTGTCAAGTACTTACACAAGGCTGCCAAAGGTCCCAGAATGGTCCCTTTCTCTGAGACCTGGAATTACAAGACACAGTGGTGTGGGTCATCATTACCTTCAATTCCTTTCTTCCCACTCTGCCCAGCCCAACATGACTATAGGCTCTAGCAGCTGCTTTTCCTATTGGAAAATGTTATACATTGTGAAGAGGCAGTGGGTGGGCAAATACTTCAATGGAAGAAAAACAACTATCGTCCTTCATGTGTTGCTACCCTCTGAGGATATCACAGGTCTAAAGAAGTGCTTGCATACATGCACACCTGCAATCAGTAGGATTTCTGAGAGTTACTGCTTTGTCTTCTTTCTCCTTGTTCCTTTAAAGTGAAATTTTATGCAGCATTTTCTCTAGGCATGAGTTGGTAAGGCATTGCTTGTCACAGCAGCTCTTGCTGCTTCCCTCTGCCAGCACCCCAGCACCACAGCCCAGGCAGCTGCTTGGCCAAGACACGAAGCAGGATAGCCAGAGGATGGCAACCTCTGGAATGTAGATCCCCGGCGCTGCACAGCTCTCACTTGGATTCATCTGCTTCAATGCACTGCTCAGCTGCACCTCCAAACAGGCGGATTCCATTTAGCACTAAACTAACTACATGAGGGACTAGTAAATTGCCTGTGACAGTCTTACCTGAAGTAGAAATACCCTTCATTTTTATATTAACTTTTCTTTTTCTTTCTTCTTACCACTGTCAGACTTTTAGCTGTGAAATGACACAAACTTCCCACAGTTTTTTTCTTCAAATAAATTCAAATTTTTTCCACCTCAATCAGCATTTTCCTTGTGCAGAGATTATGGGTCACATTAAATTGAATTGAAATACCTTATGACATGAAAAGTACTGGGTGGCACAAGGAAAAGACATTTACCTTAATCTATCCTCTGTTCCAGATCATCTGACATTTTGACATCTCTAACTGATTTCTTTTGGAAAATCATTGACTGGGATTTTTAGACATCTGGGGTTTTTCACTGTTTTTTGGTACATAAGTATGCCTGCTCTACACTAAAACACATTAGCTTGGTTAAAAGAGCTTTTTTTCTGTGTTTCCACAAATACAGTTCTGTTGCAAATGAAGTCGAAGGGCATTGGTTCTCTGTGTGTCTTTGTAAATTGACTCTGCTTTTTGTTGTTGATGTGGTTGTGTGCCCTCCCTCTTCTCTCTGTCTTCTTCATATTTCTATGGCTAGAAGACAAAACTGAGCTGGTTATTGAGACAGTATCATTTATTTGTGTTCTTTAAGCAGGCTGCAGCAGAGCCAGAAGATAATGGGCACCTCATTTATTCAGGCTTTGAATGATCATATTTAATTCCCAGTGACAGCTGTCTTCACCATATTAGCATTGCAAATCAGCACTGTTTTGTAATGGCCTTCTATTGAACATGATTCAATTATGTGTGGTCCGTAGCGAGGCAGGATACAGTCTTAGTATCTATAGCAATATTTCTGCAAGCTGCTGCTCTTTACACTGCTCACATTTAAGCTGTCTGTTTACCACAATGCTTTCCTTGAACTACACTGAACTCTCTTCATTTTGCAGCTAAATAAAGAAGAATGAATATAATTTGTAAAAGCAGTTATCTGGTCAGACATATTACATACCCCATCTTCTTTACACATGCCTGGAATCAGGAAACACTTGTTAAAATAATTGTTATTATACTTAGAACATTTATATTACAAAAGTCATTAAAGTGGACTTAAATTATTATACAGTATCAGATGGTACGAAATACTAAAGCTCAATGCCTACTTGACGAAAAATTGTAATAAACATATCAAACTAGTAAATTTTCTTTTAGTGGCACAGTTTTCCAGGAAAAAGATTGAAAGGCTTAACATTTATAAAGCAAGCTACAAATCATAAAATTAAAAAAATAAAGTTTCCAAAGTTTTCAGAAGTCCTGTTCAATTTACTGTGAAAGGGCTAAATCCTGTGCCCCATATATTCTACTCTCTCTGCATTGCGGGCTGACATGTGTATATGACATTTCAGACTGTGCTGTTGAAGGCCTGGATTTCAGCACCATAGGTTAAAAGAGACATGTGGTTTTTACAACATAAAAACATTTGTAAATTCTGATTCCACTTGTAAGGCAAGTTCTCCAGTTGTGTTTAGGCAATCTTGAAAAGAAAAGCTTCCTGTGCACAAATTTAGCAAATACATGCTCCAGTCAGTGCAAGGCAAAGCACAAACCTTACTCTTTACTTCAGGTTTTCCATTCTTATGATCTCTACAACATTTAGCTCCTGCAGAAATCTTATTATACACAATGCAACTGTCCTTAGCCCCAGGGCTCTCTTAGCATCTTTCAGCTTGATGGCACAGTGCACCTATAGTAGAAACATATTATTTATTCCGCAAACTAGAGTGCTGGGCCATCATTCTAAAGTGTTTGATTGAACAACAAGAGGGATGGGTTTTTAATCATACACTAATCTTGAATTGTTTAAAGATGCTTTCTAGGTAATGGTGACAGAGAAGTTGACATCCCCTGGGCTGAAGCCAAAGATGCCCCAGGTGAGATAGGTCACAGTCACCCATGCTAACCACACCACTCCCTCCAGTGGTGCTGCATTGAATTCCGTTATGCATTTACCACATTCACTATTTTTTAAAGGATTACTTGAGGGGTTTTTTCTTTTCTTTTAATTCTTCATTCAAACCTTTCCTCTGCACTGTCTCCTCTGAAAGATTTTATTGTCTTTTTTGCAAAGATTTAAGGCATGTTAATGTCTTGATTACATTCCTGGTTTCATTTATGAACTTTTATTAGATTTTACTACATTTTTGAAACCAAACAACTGATGTGAAAATAATCACTGCTTCATCACTCACATAGGGAATTACTTGCATTTTTTAAACAAGGCCCCTTTGTTGCTAATGGCTGGGTGTTTTAGACATATCAAATTGTACATTCGCCTACCTGGGAAACAAACTGGAGTTTATGGAAGCAGTTTGATTTTTCTTATCATGCCTAGTGCATGAAAAACACTATGTATGTGCAAGCAAGTACCTGTACATGCCGTTTTTGCACGTGGTCCTTCTTGAAGCTGCTCCAACAGTCTCCCAGGAGTCGCTTTAGCTGGGTCTCAGGCCCCAGCTCTCAGAGGTATTAAGGGATATAGTGTCCATCAGTCCAAGTGCTAGATGAAGAATCTGGCTCTACATTTAAAGGAAAGCTGTGTCAATAATTTAAAAGTTAATGTATAAATTACGTTCAAAGTCTGCTCTGGTCAGACACCCAGAAAAGAAAGTTGTCTCCGTTTTTATTAAGTTATATGAACCTTTCAGCTGACTGAAAACTGTTTACAAAGGCAATGAAATAATATGGATAATGAATAATGGAATAAACCAGTCTCTAGACTATATTATTACAGTCACATTCTCTAAATTCTTCACAGACAATGAGAGACCTTTTTTAAAAAGCATTAGAAGGGAGTTATTCAGTTATTTTCACACATTTTTCACCTTTTTGTTTGTTTTTTTTTATACTATTACCTTGAAAGATTTTAATTAAAACTATTTTCCTTAACAGAAACTAACAACAGGGATAAAATTTTGTTTAAGAATGAATAATGGAACAAGGCAAAAGAGCAAAACCAAAATACACACAACAAGCTATACAGGGAAGAACAAAGTGAAAGGCTTTATTTATAAAGTGAAGGAGGAACAAGCTGAACTGTGCCCTTCAGCTTCTTTCTCCTACTGAAAAAAATTAAGAAAAAAAAAATATTTTTGTTGAAATGTGAATTTCCATTGTGCCTAGTAAACAATTCAACTATGTCAGGCATTAAGAAAACTTGTGCATATCTGTCCTGGTTTTGACTGGGATAGAGTTAATTTTCTTCCTAGTAACTTGTGCAGTGCTGTATTTTGGATTTTGCATGAGAACAATGTTGGTAACACCCTGATGTTTTGGTTGTTGCTATGTGGTGCTTACCCTAAGTCAAGGACTTTTCAGTGTCTCATGCTTTGTCAGTGAGGAGCTGCACAAAAAGCTGGGACACAACATGGTCAGGACAGCTGAGTGAACTGGCCAAAGGGATATTCCATGCAGTAGAATGTCATGCCCAAGGTATAAACTGGGGTGAGCTGGCCAGGAGGGGCTGAGCACTCATTGAGGACAGGCTGCACATTGGTCAGTGGGTGATGAGCAAATGTATTGTGTATATTTCTTCTGTAGTTTTATTACCCTCTCTCTTTTTATGTCCCTTTTTTTCCCCTCTTCCTCCTCTTCCTTCTCCTTATTACAGTTATTATTATTATTACTATTATTATTTCTATTTTTTACTTTTTTTCAGTTATCAAACTACTCTTATCTCACTCCATGGGCTTTACCTTCTCACAATTCTCCACTCTATCCCACTGAGGCAGGGCATGGAGTGAGCAAGCAGCTGCAGGGTACTTAGTTGCTGGCTGGGGTTAAAATACAACTAAATCAGAATATGTCCCTTTTTCATCAGAGTCTTTCACCTCAGGAACATCTCATTGTGCCNCAACAAGCTATACAGGGAAGAACAAAGTGAAAGGCTTTATTTATAAAGTGAAGGAGGAACAAGCTGAACTGTGCCCTTCAGCTTCTTTCTCCTACTGAAAAAAATTAAGAAAAAAAAATATTTTTGTTGAAATGTGAATTTCCATTGTGCCTAGTAAACAATTCAACTATGTCAGGCATTAAGAAAACTTGTGCATATCTGTCCTGGTTTTGACTGGGATAGAGTTAATTTTCTTCCTAGTAACTTGTGCAGTGCTGTATTTTGGATTTTGCATGAGAACAATGTTGGTAACACCCTGATGTTTTGGTTGTTGCTATGTGGTGCTTACCCTAAGTCAAGGACTTTTCAGTGTCTCATGCTTTGTCAGTGAGGAGCTGCACAAAAAGCTGGGACACAACATGGTCAGGACAGCTGAGTGAACTGGCCAAAGGGATATTCCATGCAGTAGAATGTCATGCCCAAGGTATAAACTGGGGTGAGCTGGCCAGGAGGGGCTGAGCACTCATTGAGGACAGGCTGCACATTGGTCAGTGGGTGATGAGCAAATGTATTGTGTATATTTCTTCTGTAGTTTTATTACCCTCTCTCTTTTTATGTCCCTTTTTTTCCCCTCTTCCTCCTCTTCCTTCTCCTTATTACAGTTATTATTATTATTACTATTATTATTTCTATTTTTTACTTTTTTTAAGTTATCAAACTACTCTTATCTCACTCCATGGGCTTTACCTTCTCACAATTCTCCACTCTATCCCACTGAGGCAGGGCATGGAGTGAGCAAGCAGCTGCAGGGTACTTAGTTGCTGGCTGGGGTTAAAATACAACTAAATCAGAATATGTCCCTTTTTCATCAGAGTCTTTCACCTCAGGAGCATCTCATTGTGACTAAAAAGGAAAAGCATGTGTGATGTCTACACCGTGGGATCATCTGGTGGGACTGCCAGCAGAGCATAATGTCATGCTACAGCAGCCTGCCACAGGGGTCATCATACTGTCTGACCGTTCTACATCATTCTCAGGTTCACCTTTTCAGATGCTGAACTTCACACAAAAATATTATTGGCTGTTTCTTTCCCAAGGTTTATGTTACCACAGTACCTCACTCTCAACTAATTTCACACACATACAATCACAATTAACCCAAATTTGAAAGGTATTAGAAACTTCTAACCTATATTATTGCACTCCTACAGGTTTCCTGAAGACCAGCAGTTAGCAATAGTCAGGAACTTATGTGTGCCCCTGAAGAGCACAGAGGCCTTTGCAGCTGCTGGCGTTGCTGGCACAACACACTGATGGAGAGGTCAATGTGCAGCACCCACATCGCTGCTTGCTTTTTGATACTAGAGAGGACTTAGAGGGAAGTGGAAAAGGTGCTGTAACAGTGGGCACAGTAGACCCCAATCCCTATGAATCCAGGCTTCATTGATTTTATCACTCAGGGACAACCTTTTAATTCTGAAATATGTAAGCTTATGAAAACTACATAAACAAAACTAACATCACCTCCTGAGTACATATTGCTGTTATGTAAGTATGGTCATGTTTACAGTCAAATACCACAGAAAACCAGCAGTTTCTTTCTATATGGCTTTATGTAATGGATACTAATGATGACTTCCTCTGCTTGTCATGTAATTTGGTGTAATTAATGTAATTTGTTCTGGTAATTGTAAGAAGATCAGGACCAGAGTTCATGAAATATGAAGCACTTCCACATCCCATTTCAATATTTATAATCCTGTGCTATCCATACATACCATTATTATATAAATAAAATAAACCTTTCCTCAAAGTGGGGAAATTAAAAGTAAATCACATAACACCTCACTCTCCAGCCAGAGGCATGTGTTCTGTAGCATTCACATACAGTAGGTCACCACTCCAAAACCTCCTAGAAGGGTCAGTCTTCAAAAACCATTACCTGTTAATGGCATTGCTATAGCACTTTGTTTATGCTACTTGCCTCTGCCTCAGGTGACTTATTTTGCAAAGTACAGAGAAAATTACTGCATCAATGGGGGAGATAAGGCAACCAGCATTGCTCAGTTTGATCTCAGGAGACAATACTCATACTCTCATGTATTAGTCTTAGTTAAGAAGAATATTAAGCAGGGATTTTGAGGATAATGGAGTAGTTTGGGTCTGCTTATAACGGTACTCCCCTTTCGCAGCTTACGGTGAGGTATAGGAATACCATGGGGAAAAAACATGGGATTCAATTAAATTTTCTAAATATGAGCACAGGTTTTCAGGCCTTCCTTCTGCAATACCATTTTTGACAGTCTTCAGATTTGATTCTTGGTTTGAAAACGTGCTCTCTGATATATTCCCTGTCTGGCTGCATGTGGTAGTGCTGTTTTCCTGAAACTGTTGTTGTTGTTTGTGAAAACAACAATAGGAACTGTTGGAATGATGCTAATTCACATTCACTTGTAGTGTTGCTGCCTAACTGAAGATAACTGGAGGTTGGTGTTCACCCTCAGTTTGAAGATAAGGTCCTAAAGTGTGCTGCAAACAGCTGTGAAAAATTTGAGAACTAAACAAACAGTGAAGTAAAGGGGCAGGTGGGGGTCAGTCTCTTTGTCCAGGTAACAAGCAGCAGTATGAGAAAAGTACCCAAGTGCCATACCTACACATTTTTGAATATTTCCAGTGATTCTGATTCCACCACTTCTCTGGGCAGCCTGTTCCCATGCTTGACAATCTTTCAGTGAAAAAAACTTCTCCTGATAACCAGCTTAAACCTCCCATGGCACAACCTGAAACCATTTTTTCTCATGCTGTTGCTTGTTACCTGGACAAAGAGACTGACCCCCACCTTGCTACAACCCCCTTTGAGATAGCTGTAGAATGCAAAAAGGTTCCCCCTGAGCCTCACTTCTCCAGGCTAAACAACCTCAGCTCCCTCAGCCACTTCTCATAGGACTTACTCTCTGGACACTTCAACAGCTCTCCTTCTCTGGACACACTCCAGCACATCAGTTCTTGCAGTAATGGCCCCAAAACTGAACACGGGATTCAAGGTGCAGTCTTACCAGTGCCAAGTACAGAGGGACAATCACTTCCTCAGCCCCACTTGCCACACTATGTTTCACACAAGCCAGGGTGTCTTTGGCCTTCTTGACCACCTGGGCACTCTGCTGGGTCGTATTCAGCTGGCTGTTGACCAGCATTCCCAGGTCCTTTAACACCAGACAACTTTCCAGCCNCAGTATGAGAAAAGTACCCAAGTGCCATACCTACACATTTTTGAATATTTCCAGTGATTCTGATTCCACCACTTCTCTGGGCAGCCTGTTCCCATGCTTGACAATCTTTCAGTGAAAAAAACTTCTCCTGATAACCAGCTTAAACCTCCCATGGCACAACCTGAAACCATTTTTTCTCATGCTGTTGCTTGTTACCTGGACAAAGAGACTGACCCCCACCTTGCTACAACCCCCTTTGAGATAGCTGTAGAATGCAAAAAGGTTCCCCCTGAGCCTCACTTCTCCAGGCTAAACAACCTCAGCTCCCTCAGCCACTTCTCATAGGACTTACTCTCTGGACACTTCAACAGCTCTCCTTCTCTGGACACACTCCAGCACATCAGTTCTTGCAGTAATGGCCCCAAAACTGAACACGGGATTCAAGGTGCAGTCTTACCAGTGCCAAGTACAGAGGGACAATCACTTCCTCAGCCCCACTTGCCACACTATGTTTCACACAAGCCAGGGTGTCTTTGGCCTTCTTGACCACCTGGGCACTCTGCTGGGTCGTATTCAGCTGGCTGTTGACCAGCATTCCCAGGTCCTTTAACACCAGACAACTTTCCAGCCACTCTGCCCCAAGCCTGTAGTGCAGTGTGGGGTTGTTGTGGCCCAACTGCAGGACTCAACACTTCGTCCTTTTGAACTTAGTACAATTGGCCTCAGTCCATGGATATATCCTGTCCAGATCCCTTTGCAGATCCTTCCTATGCTCCAGCAGATCCACTCTCACACCAAATGTGGTGTCATCTGCAAACTGAGTGAGGGTGCACTCAGTCTCCTCATCCAGATCATTGATAAGGATATTAGACAGGACTGGCTCCAATACTGAGCCATAGCCATTGCTGGTGACCAGCTGCCAGTTGGATTTAATTCTATTCACCATCACTCTCTGGGCCTGGCCATTCAGCCAGTTTTGTACTCAATGAACAGGACACCCATCCAAACCATGAACAGCCAACTTCTTCAGGAGAATACTGTGGGCGACAGCATCAAAGGCTTTACTGAAGTCCAGGTAGACTACATCCCTCATGCCCTAGCTGGGTCAACTAGTCATAAAAGAACATCAGGTTGGTCAAACAAGACCTGTTTTTACTAAACCCTGGTGCCTCGGTTGTCCTATACATGCCTTGTGACACACTCAAGATGATCTGTTCCGTAATTTTCCTGGCACTGACTATAGGCTGACAAGCCTGTATTTCTCTGTATCTTCCTTCCAACCCTTCTTGTAGATGAAGATGTTGGTCACATTGGCCAAACTTCAGTTGTCTAGTACCTCTTTGGTTAGCCAGGACCAATGATAAATGATGGAAAGTGTCTTGGTGAGCAGTTCCACCAGCTTCCTCAGTACTTCAATAAGTGGATCCCATCTTCCTGTAGATAGCAGAGAATCTAGTGAAAACTCAGAATAATTTGGGAAAGTGGAATGTATCCCTTTGAAAAAGATTCAGCAGTTGCTCCATCTACAATCTTCTGCATGCCAATTCCTCCATCAACTCTTCCGCCCAAATAAATTGATGTCTGTAGTCAATGGTTTGGGAGATTTTGGAAAACGCAAAAGCAATCACTTCTCAACATTTTGTTAATATGATGTAATAAAGGCTACTGCAATGAACCATCAGCAGTTTTTCCTAGTTTCCCATTCTGTTTCATGGTATATTTTCTGGAATGCAGTTTATTTTCTTTTACATTCCTTTTCTCTCATATAAATTCTCTGTACTTGATACATGGTAATTCACAATCACCAAAAGGGACCTTTCAGAATACTACAGATAGAACAAAGAGCAGCTATTCTGATAGCCAATTCCCTGAATTCTTTGTGGACAAAGAAACCAGATTAGCAAATTGCCATTACAAAAGAAACTGTCCAGCATTCTCTCAGTTTCGTTCAAATTAACATTTGCCAACTACAGCAAGAAAATTGAAGCTGAGGAGTTAAATGATATATAAAACACATGTCAAATTGCTCACGAAGTACAAAAGCCAATCAAACAACCAGTTTATTAAATTATAATACAGTTAACTAAACATGATATTAATATAAAAAAGCAGTCCTCTGACTTTCTAGGACTTATTGATTGTCTTGCCTCATGAGCACCCTACTCAGGACTTGGGCCCAACACTGGAGATAAAGCTCAGAGGTGACTAGTCTGGAAGTAATGCCTGCGGCTCTGCAGCTAAAGAAAACTCGATATTAATTCAGACCCCAACAGAACATATTGCACAAATAGAGTAAATTATTTTATGCTCTCAAAGACTTTTAGAAAGATAATCTGGTTTGATTTTTAAATGCCAGAAAATATAGATTGTGCCACCTAATCTTTGCTGTTGAAAATGGTCACTTCAAAGTTACTGGCAATGATTCAGTATTTTCTTGTACAAGTTCTCTTTCTACCACTCCCTCCCACCAACTCTAAGTGAACACTCTAGAACAATGGTTTTTTAATCTGATCTCAAAAACTATTGCAGAAGTCCTTGTCAACAAACATCTGCATTTGCAATTGACAATTCCATAGTTATGCACAGCCATACGTGCAAGGAAGCAAAAATCCCGAAGTGATTGTTTAATTCTACTTCAGTTTTAAATGCAAAGACAACTCTGGAATAAATGAAATATCTTCCAGTTAATAAAGGCTAAAAACACAACTAAACAATTTTAAACTTAATAACCATCTGCAGGTCTCCAGCTCAGTGAAGTTCTGTGCATCCTAACAGGGTGCACTACCACATGAAAACAACAGTTAATTGAGGAACACTCTTCGGGGAAAATCCTTCTTGGACAATGGTGCTTTAATAGTGGGTATGAACAGGGATGGTCGCAATGGGTGATATGCAATGGGCGGTATCCAAGACATTCATACTTTAAATATATTGTGGCATACAAGATTCAGTTTAAAACAATATACATCACCTGCGTTCAACAGTTGTGCCATAGTATTTTAAGATTACTGGGATCATACATATACATCCTCAAAACCTCTATCCATATACCTGTCCTTTCTCTTTTCTTCATTAAAAAAAACAGTATAGTTCTGACCTTAAAGAACAAATTAGTTAAAAATAAGTGATGTCTTCATAATGAATATTTTTCCTTATCTGAATGGAGTCTCCTGGAACAATTACTATGTATCTAAGCAGCAGCACTACAAGTGAACATGAATTAGCATCATTACAGATTATTCCAATAGTTCCTATTCGTCACAAACAACAACAACAGTTTCAGGAAAACATAACACTACCACATGCAGCCAGACAGGGAATATATCAGAGAGCATGTTTTCAAACCAAGAATCAAATCTGAAGACTATCAAAAATGGTAATGCAGAAGGAAGGCCTGAAAACCTGTGCTCATATTCAGAAAATTTAATCGAAGTTTTTAATAATTTCTGACAGCTACATCATAAAACCTCCTATTTCTACAACACAAAACGTTACAAGCAGATGCTCCATTCAGACAGTGACCTTGCCAGAGACTATCGGGGGATTGAAAAAAAAGCACCATTCCCCGTTATGTTCTCCAACAGCATTATTGCTCTGCTGCCCTATGGAAACATCCTGCAATTAATAGAGGACAACACATGTTAAATGTCTTCCATACATGAAAAAGCATGGGAAAGAATAATTAGTATTAACATGCAGAATATTTTGTACCATATCTCCACCATTTTTATCCTAGCAAATGAAAAGAAATAAGCCTGCTCACCTCATCCTTCATCCAGTTACTAGTTATCACCAGTATAACTGCATGCAAACAGTACAACAGCACTAGTTCCCATATTTACACTACATTGCTGAACAAAGTTTTACACCTGAACACAAAAAACAAATGTGTTGTTTAATGCATTAATTTTGGATGAATACTTTAGAAGAAAATGCTATCAACTCTGCTACCTTGAAAATCTTAATTCTGACAGCAGGAACTGTATTGCTGAGAAAGAGAGGAAATGTTTTCAAATATTACAATCTGCATATTGTTAAAAGAATTGACAATGACTTTTTTCAGTATTTTGTATCTTGGTAGGAGAGGAGCTATTTTTCATTATTACTTACATCAGACTCACCTCAGTGAGCCAGCATTTCTGTGACTGTACAACCCAAAAAACAGTCTCATTTCAGGAGCCCAAAGCAAACTTGCAGACGCAAGTCACCAAGAAGACAAGTTTCTATTTTACTGTTCTCAAATTTTTTGAGTAAACATTTTTTTCACATCATACTAATTTTCTTTGCAAAAATAAATTCTAAATTATACTATCAATCTTAAATACAGAATCATTTTCAAATATGGCCAAGGTTTACTACCTGAATTTTAACAGCATGAGAAATCAAAGCCTGTGGGTCTTGGATATTTTATTCAAAGTTGCAGAGTAACAACAGGAACTCAATCATACTTTTTCTTTTCACCCGACACTTTTTCTCCACTAGCCCACAGAAATCAAACTTACACTGATACTGTGTAATCTAGACTGCACACAAGGAATTTTTCTATTTTGAGTATTCCTACTCCAGCATAAATGCAGATCCCATTTCCATTCTGGTTTCATCAGACTGTCATTCCAGGAGTTCAAGAAGTGAGTTCAGCACGTTTCTGCAAATAACTACTTGATTCCACCAGCTGTAAACACACATCAAACATAATCAGAAAGCAATTGGCAGTGACCATTACACATCAAGCATGCCAGAGCTGATAAGAACTTAAATGTGAAAATTCAAGACAGTAATTTTGAAAAGTTGATACCTGCTTTCAATTTACATCTCATTTTTTTACACAAATTCCTCAAAACACACCTAAGTGTGGACACTGAAACACGTGCAACAGCACCTGAGCCCTGCTCAGGGAGAAAGAGAAAAGGTTCTTAGAGTCTGCCCCAGTCCCAAAGGTCAGGATGTTGATACAGCGCTCAAGATAGTGCTTCTCTTACACCACAGGCTTACATCCGAAAGGACCATTCAGCCCATGGCTATTGTGCAATATATCCTACACCACAAATATCCATCTCCACCTGGCATTTCCAGCCAGTCCAACTTGACATAGAAGACATGCTACTCTTACAGCTGGAGCCAGGTGCCATTTGTCCAGGTGCACATGTGTTGACACATGAAGCCAGTGTCAAGTTTAATGTTGCCAGACCTCTGACCCTGGAAATAAATAGCAATGCAAGTGATGAGGTGCCCATTCAAACAGGTTCTGTCATTCTTCAGCTTTCAGAAGTGAGTATTACAGATAATGCAACAATACCTGTTTATAAATTCTAAATAAATGGGACAACGCTTGCTTCTTGGCAGTCCAGCTCAATATTTCAGTTTCTGATGGCAGCTTTAACAGCCAGACTTTCCATTGTCTTATTTCTCCCATTGCATGAGCTCTATGGGCTTCATTCTTCCTCAAATATTTAGGGCTTTTTTTTTTTTTTTTTTTTCAGAATACTCTCAACCAGCAGAGCAAATTCAAACTGTAACTTTCACATCTTTGCAGGCAAGAGAATCTAATTTTCTTTCCTCAGCAAAGGAGGGAGGAAAACCCTGCTAATATTTTGTAGCCTTACCATGTGCCAATTCCAGAGTAGTGGTTCTGTTCGTGATGGGCCTTGACAGAGGTCTTGCCACATTAGCTTTGCAGATCTCTGATAACACCCACGTTCTCCAAACATTCTCCAACCAGGCTGTTTTCTGTTCCCACAGAAACAAAACATTTAGTAGGGGCTTGAGATGAATGGAAGTCTCTGCATTCATACAGTAATAAAGGACAGCAAACACCTGGATTACTGTTCTTGTGGTACTATTTTGTAAGCATAAAGATATTGAAAATTCTTAACCATTCCTTCCTTCCCAGTTTTTACTTCACTAAAACAAGATTGAAGAGAAATTCAATTAGCTTCCCTTGCTAGACTGTGGATATATATCTCTCTCATCTGTCCTTAACCCATACTATACTTATTGAGTCTCAAGCTGTATATTCTATTTTTATTACTTCTTCTTAGCAACATAGAAAATGTTTTTACACCATTAGATATGCAATAAATGTCTAAAAAGAATCATTTAATGAAAGGGTTTGGTTGGACTATTATTTAAATATTATTGATTCTGAAGTGTTCAGTTATATGTCAATAAATCATGCAGCCCAAATGAAACCTGCTTAGCTTTTATACTGACAATAGGCCAGAATAAAGGATAGCAGAATCAGAGCTTACATATTTAGTATTGAAAACCCTTATTTTCTACACTGTTTTCCATAAAAACAGACATGCTAGAAGAAACTAAAAGCTAAAAGAGTTTTCTCAGCCAGTGACCAGCAGCTAGTGTTTAGGAAAAAAAACACACGAAAGAGGGCAAGTAGAGCAGTAGTTGCCAGCCACTTCTGTTCAAAATCATCCATCTCATGTTTAACAGCTGCTCATAGTTTTTCCTTTATAAAATTGTTTAATCATTAATCATTTTTTAGGACTTATTTGTAGTTTTGGTATCCCATGAAAATGAATCTCAACGTGTAATATTGTTATGCAGGAAAGGGCTCTCTTTTGTTTGTTTTAAACCTGCTTCTAACAGTTTCCTTTGGTACCCCACAGTGAGTAATCATTCCCTATTCAGTTTCTTCCTGTCATTCATAATTTTATATTCCTCTATCAGACCCACTCCTTGTCCCTTTGCCAAGCTGAAGAATACTGGCACACAGTTATATCTCTCACACAGAAATTGTCCCATACCTCTAACCTTCCCTTCTGCTCTTCTCTCTGCCCTTTCTATTTCCCTCTATGTTTCCACAAACCATTCACTAAGTTTCCATCTCATCAATATACACAGAATCAAGCTTTCTGATTCTTTTTTCAATTACCATTCTTTTCCCAATGCTTCCTAATACTCTGTTTTTCTTTTAATGGTTGCTAAAACTTGGGTTAATGCCTTAAAGGAATTAATCAGAAAAGTTTCAAGATCTTTGCTAATTTGGAGTCCACCACTGTGAGCTTCATCATTAAATGTTTTTCCCTCAGGAGGATTATTTTGCATTAATTTAGTCTTTTCTCATTTTTTTACTCAACACTAATATCCTAACACAAGTCTTTACAGTAAGCTTTGGCTATCTTGAATAATTTCATATCAGCCAAAAATTGTCTTATCATTCACACCCTTTTCTAGACCAGTTAAACATATGTTGAATAGTATACAGCTACATCCATTCACCTACTAAATTTTTTTGAAAAATAATTGTCTATCCTTTTTTTCTTTTCCCTATTCTTTAATCCATTGCTAATTCAGGAAGAAACTTATTCTACATCCCATTTGGTGATAGCCTTTGGTGAGGCACCTACTAAATATCCCACTTGTGTCAATTCTTCTCTGTTACATTAAAACTCTGTGACTTACTAACTCTGAACTTTATTTATGATTTCATCCAACCTCCTCACTATGGAGTCCAGACACACTAACAAATCTCACACCATACAGGTTCTTTAAAAGACTTGGCTTCACAACTATCACCTTTATGCTACTCAGATGTTGGGGCTGATGTAAGTCATAGTTATCCTTCACAGGATGTGTTAAGCAGTTTAGTTTTGATTTCTGCTAGAGTTCTCAGATTAACGCAATTTATTACTGTTGGTTTCTTATTATACATATACAAATTTCTTCTAAACCTTTTTCATGACAGCTAAGTCAAAGGTCCTTAGCTTGTTCTCCACACAGAAAGGCTCCACTAAAAAAAAAGTTAAAAAACAACCACACTTCTTTTTTTCCTTTTTTGGGTTTCATTAAGGGTTGTCTGGGGGGTATTTTGCTCAAATCTTGTGTTTCTTGAATGTTTCTTTCACACTTTGTCAGAACTAGAGAGTCAGACTCTCTAGTTCTTCTATTTTAAATGCTGTGATTACTTGTGCTAATGCTTTTTGGCAAGTTAAGGCTCAACAACTTTTTTTATCTGTTTCAAAACAGTTTTAGATTATCTTGCCAGGGGGTTGTATTTTCTTATTTTGGTAGAAGTTTCACAGTGGTAGACATCTCTGACAGCTTTAAACAGTCTTCTGCTTTTGGGCTACTTCACTTGATTTCTCTTGAGAAAGGCTCTTCATTTGTATGTACTTTCTAGTTGTAAATGTATTATGGCAGGCAGATGGGCAAAAGGTTGTGGGTTTTCTTCCTTCCCTGATATTGAGTTTGAGAAGGATGCAGCCAGAATCGAACAACAGTTCATCATTATGATTTTAGAAAATAATTGCAAGGATAAAATTAATTTTATTTTCATTATTATTTTCTAATAATCTGTTGTGGATTAATATAACATCTTTAAGAATTGTAACCATTGATGGATAAGGTTACTGAATTGCATGTAGTTAACATCAAAATATAATTTCAATAATTTCCATTAAATAAAAAAGTGAAATAAAGCATATGCTGTCTGGGATTATTTGTGAAATATTATATTATGATCATCTTAATCAATTATTCTGAGTTTTTCATTGCTGTTGTTTTAGAAAGTAATTTAGTTTCTGAATATGATTAAGCCTGCCTTTTTCATGCAATTGCAGACCCTTTCACCTAGGCTAAAGATTAGACAGTGCATTTTATCATTCAATGAATATACAAAATCTTGTGAGGAAAAGAGAACCTTGTTATCATGCCAGCAATCTCTCTTTTCCAGATTATTGAAATGAAAAGCAGAGCTAAGAGTTAATTACCACTTGCACTACTGAATACAAAATAAAGCAAAAAAAGATAATTGCTGTTTCAAAGAAATTCTTACTAAAGCAACAAAAAATTCAGCATGTTGCTATTGACATGAGTGACCTCATAGAAATTATTTCAATCTGTCAGCAATTTGTTCTCATTCTTTGTACATAGTGTGAAAGGTTCAGTACCTTTTTGTGAGAGATACCTTTGCATTCTAATTTTCACGCATATCAAAAGGCGAAATAACCAAAAATTGATTACCAAACTAATGTTTCTTCAGTGACAGTAATTGCCACATTGTATTGGCCATAATAATATTCAACGGGTGTTTAGTTTCGGTTGGTCATACCAAATTTCTGTTTATATAAAGTGCTAAAAAACATCAGTCTTCTCTGTCTGTGTTTTACAAATTATTGTGACAGATCCAAGTTATCTCAAGACACTGCCCCCCATATCAGCACAACAAAAATCACTTTTGGTAAATTTGGAGCAAAACAGAGACTGTAGCTGAAAATTTCAAGAACAATGTTTTAACAATATGTATTTCAATTCAATGTGTCTTACTTAAAAAAGCAAAAGATGGTCAAAACTTTAAAAGTCTCAGTATTATATAAATATTACCTTGCATTTTTTTACATTTGAAATTACTGAGAGTTGCAGTAACAAGAGTCAAAGTCAGCAAATGACTCAGCACAAACTGAGTCTTCAAATCAAAGAACCATAAAATAATTAAGGTTGGAAAAGACCTCCAAGCTCACTGAAGCCAACCTTTGACCACACGCCACTACAGCAACTGAACTATAGCACTAAGTGCCATGTCCAGTTGTTTCTTGAACAGTTCCAGGAATGGTGATTCCACCACTTCCCAAGTCAGCCTGTTCTAACACCTGACCCCACTTCCAGTGAAGAAATTCTTCATAATGTTCAACCTTAAGCTCTCCTGAAGCTATGTCCTGCTCTCACTAGTTGCCTGGGAGAAGAGGCCAATCCCCACAGAGCTAGTTGTAGGCAGTGAAAAGGTCTCCCCTGAGCCTCCTCTTCTCCAGGATAAACAACCCCATATGACTTACTCTTTAGACCCTTCACCAGCTTTGTTGCCCTTCTCTGGACACGCTCCAGCACCTCAATGTCTTTCCTGTAGTGAAGGGCCCAGAACTGGACACAGCACTCGAGGAGTGGCCTCACCAGTGCCGAGTACAGAGGGACAATCACTGCCCTAGTCCTGCTGGTCACACTGTTTTTGACACAAGCCAGGATGCCTTTGGCCTTCTTGGCCATTTGGGCAAACTGCTGATCTTGTTCAGCCACTGTTGACCAATAACCTCAGCTCCTTTTACACCAGGCAGCTTTCCAGTCCTACTTACCCAAGGCTGTAGTGCTGCCTGGGATTGTTGCAACCCAAGTGCAGGACTCAACACTTTGTCTTTTTTAACTGGCCTCAATCCATGGACCCAGTTCCTCCAGATCCCTCTGCAGAGCCTTCCTACCTTCCACCAAGTCCATACTCCCACCCAACTTGGTGTTGTCTGCGAACTGCATAAGAGTGCACTTGATCTTCTCACCCACACCATCGATAAAGGTATTAACCAGGACTGGCTCCAATACTGAGCCCTGGGGAACCCCAACAGTGACCAGCCACCACTCTCTGGGCCCAGCCATCCAGCCAGATTTTAGCCCAGCAAATAGTGCATCTGTCCAAGCCATGGTCTGCCATCTTCTCCTGGAAAATGCTGGGGGAGACAGTATCAAAAGCTTTACTGAAGGCCAGATAGACTATATCCACAGCCTTTCCCTGATTCACTAGGTGGATCAACCAGCCTTGGATCAGGTTGGTCAAGCAGGACCTGCCTTTCCTAAACCCTTGCTGTCTTGGCCTGATCCACTGGTTGTCCCCTATGTGTCTTCTGACACACTCAGGATGATCTGTTCCATAGCCTTCCCTGGCACCAAGGTCAGACTGACAGGCTTGTAGTTCCCCAGATCCTCCTTTCAACTCTTCTTGTAGATGAGCATCACACTGGCTAACTTCCAGTTATCTGGGACCTCCCTGGTTAACCATGATCACCCAGATCACAGTGAAAATTAGTTCAGGGATACAGATAGTGCTTTATAATTTTTCCTCCATCTCTTTTGTCACCCTCAACAACTTTTTCTCCAGCTAAGTGAGCTCCCCTGAAATAAGAACAAAATGAAGCTTTTCTCATTTAACCCAGAGATAAATTCATTAAGGTCACCTCTGCATAGTGAGAAATAGTCAGTGGATGGGAAAAGAGGTTCATATAAGTAAATGGATATTGAGTGGTCTAAAACCACTGTGTCATGAAGCAAATTTTGGACACAACTTGAGGATGTATAAAGGTGTGGGCCTCTTACTTTCTTAAGAGAGTATGAAACCAGCAACCATTTCCAGGACCACCTGAAATTTAAATGATAGTAGCTGAAGAATGTCAGTGCCACTGCCAAGGAGAATTCTCCCTCCTGTAATTGTATGGATTGTAACCAAAGCTCCCTTCTATGCACTTTACACTTAAAAAGCAATATTTTTCTTTCAAATATGCTTAAAATACAATAAAATATTACACAAAACCACTTCATGCAAGAATGTAGAGAAATCAAATTTAGTCAATTCAAGATATAGACAAGCATCCACAAATCCATGCACACAACTTTGAAAATTATTTCAACTGTAAATGTGCTTTTGCAACAAATTTTCCATAAAAGATAACAAAAAATTACCTTTTTTTCTTCTATCCTTTTCAAAAATGATACTATTTTTCTCCTTCTCTCTACACATTGCTCTGTTGATTTTTTCCTGACATTTTTAGTTTCTTTTTCCTTTTCCTCCATGTCCATATGCGTTCTTTTATTCATCTACCTGCCTTCTCTTCTCTTTCTAGCCCCTTTCTAGCCCCTTGTCTTTCTTTGTGTTCAAGTAGCCATGGTACTTGGAACACAGTCTCTAAGACAACCTCAGCTAGTTCACATCTGTTTCTTTCATAACAAGATACCCAGGGCATAAAGGCCTTTTACCCTGATACCTCAATGTCCAACCACAATCTTGTCATGGAGTCATCTTCAAATAACAAGAACAGAAAATTTATTGGCTTAGGGATCTTTAAGCCTGTTTGCAGTTTAGAGAAGACAGTAGATACCTGACTGTGCTAGCTTCTTTCTTCTCTGGTTCTGCATTCGTTTTGTTCAGCAGCATGCTGTTATAAAAATAAAGCAAAGCTGGCTGTTTCTTTTCTCCAAGTCATGCTTCCTATCTTCTCCTGCCATCTCTGTCAGGCTGGACCACTCATCTGTAACAGAGGTGCTTGTCATGCACAGCAACCAGGGGAACATAGGGCTGTGAAAGAAGAGTGGAAACCACATTTCTCTTGCCAATCCTATTTTACAGTTTTACCACTGAACTTAGTTTGTGGGTTCATGGAATTCTTGGAGAGATTTATAAAAAGATGGCCTGTGATGAATATTAAGCCATGATAACATCAGTGAAATGCGTGAAAACACAGTCCTCAGAGAACTTCACATAAATACAGACCCAGGCTCCAGTTGAGACAAAAGCCAGAGAAGTTATCCAGGTATTAAACAATCATTTGTGTATTTTTTCCTGCCAACATCATGAGGTATTCAAGGACAGCACTCCGTCCTAGTACTCTTGCCTCTAATTAACACACACTGTAATCACTGGGACGTGACTGTGCAAAGCTATGAAGAGATTTGGTCTGTCTATAAAACATTAGAATGAAAGTTTTTGTTTTTGAATACACGCCTATTCACAGAAGCTAACAGGTGTTTGCTCCACTTTCTGCAACTTAAATATTTAACCTTCAATTCTATTAAAACCTATTGATGTGGAGAGGAGGCTCTTTTAACAGCACTAGCAAGGCATTCATGAAGCCTTCTCAATCATACTCTGACAATTATTTCTCCATTAGGTTCTTGAAAAAAAAAATTTGCATTAGCTTGTGGCAAGTCCTATAGCCCAGAACGACATGAGCTGGAGAAACTCTGGATTTGTCTACATATGGGGAAAAGTATCTCTTTTAGCCAAAAAGAACCCCAGAAATTCATGAGTCTAGAAATACACTACAGTGTGCTGGTTTTAGAGGGTGAAATCGGTAGAATAATCCAGTTGCCAGCTTATCTAATTTTTAATAATTTTTTTTTGTAGAATGAATGTAATTCCTGAAAGTTAAAGATTGAATGAAATTACTGTAAGCAAGAGATTTCTTCTTCAGAAATGTTTTAATTAATAACAAAAATAACCACAAATTCTACTGGGAATAACTTCATTGTTGACACTTACTAATAAATCGAGCCATCCAATGCATCCATAAAAATGGAGTAATTGGCCCAATCATTTGTTAATAGATTTGTAACATTCATAAACATCAAAGTCACAAGCTAATCCTAAACACTAAATGCTGTAACAAGACTGGTTATTATGCACTTGGGGAATAAAGTGTGGATAATCTCCTTGAACAGAGTTCTTCTTTTATTATGGCTGTTTCTTGGTTAAAGTGTTGGATTGCCACTGGTTGACTTGTTGATTATATTTTGCAGCCAGGCAGGTTCTTTTTTAGTTCTTCTCTGCACTTTTATCCAGCCTGCTTAGACTGCTTTCTTGCCATTAGGAGTTAAGGCAATGCTGTGCACTGCATGGCCTTATATACTTATTATTTATGCAACTGTAAATAAAGTTCTTTACTAATTGATTAAATAAACACAGTGAGTTTCTTTTTAGAGTTCTTGTCATGATGTCAAATCAGTTTAATTTTTCTGTGTTGATATAGTGCTTTTTGGTTTTTCAGTTATTTTGGAATGCTTTTGGTAAAGAATTGTCTTGACACAGCAGAAAATATGCTAATAGAATTTTTATGAAAAAATCTTTAGTTTCTTTACTGTATTATTACCTGCATGCAAACCGATTTAGATGACTATGTGCTTATTGTATTCCACCAGACAAGAAAGTAGACCAAGATAAGAAGTCCACTGGAGTCAGCAAGAAAGTTGCACTGGTCAAGAGTGCCAGCCCACACAAAGTCCTGGACCCAGCAGAGGAGGCAGCTGCTTCACACACCTCGTGAAGAGAGATTCAGTACTGAACGAGTAAGCGTGAGGAATAAGACAAAGGTAAACCATATCAGATCTTATAATGGCCTTCAACAGCGAGGTACTAAAAACTAGGAGAGAGACCCCTGAGTTAAGAAGTGCTGTTGGAACATACACTGGAACTGGCTCACTCAGTAGCAGTGAGGAATGGTTTGATGAATGTTAATAATTTTTCTGACAAAGAGAGTTGCAAAAGTAATTTATGCAGCAATTGCCAATATGAAGAAGGATCTGTTAGTCAACTTCAATGCTTACAGGTAATTTGTCACTTCCTAGTGTTCAGGTACATAGACAGTGGGATGAGAACAGTGACTATTCTCAGCCAAAGAGACCTTGTGTTGACAGGCCAGAAAAAAAGAAGAGACAGCAAATGGAAAAGATGTATCTCCTCTACAAGAAGTCAAGAAATAGGTATGGGCAACTTTAGTTGCTGTTATACTAGAACTAGAAGATCAACACAAAACATTCTTATTATTTCTGGCCAAAAAAAAATTAAACTAACAGATCATTTTTAATGCATATTAGACAGACATCTGCTCAAAACAAAACAAAATCATGACAGCACAGTCAAAACAGGCTAATTTGACTTTTATACCAAGGAAGTATCGTTAAGGGAAATTTAAAGTTGCTGTCCAAAAATCAAAGCATTCTAACATGGCATGGTGGTGTTAGATAACTCCAGGTTTGTTCCAAGTGACAAAGAGAACATGAAATGGTTGCTCTTTATCTGAGCATGCCCATCACCTGGAGGGCTGGGGAAAGGAGTCACTATGAAATTGCACTTAAAAAGGTATTAAAATACCCTTAACAACTGGCATGGAATCATGCTGGTAACTGTTTGTGGCAGTGGCCCTTCACAGTTTTGCTGATCAGAATAATAGTATGCCAACAATGGCAGATTTTAATTCCTTCCCCTTCCCCAAATACTGTCAGTGATATTTTGCATTTCCACCACCCCTCATCTTTCAAAGTAATACTGTCATGTAATGGTATTGTTGAACAGAGTTGGATGGGAGATGACTCTTAATTTAGAAAAAATTCAATAGTGTAGGTGAAAGCTATCTGGGGTAGATGGCAAGATATTTCTTTGGAAAAATACATATTTTACAAGCTTTGTGATAATAGGAAATGTTTTGAGATGTCCAAATTGCAACAAATTTACTATCTGAATATTTCCAAAATTATTAAATGCAGATATATCTTTTTTCCATTCCAGTTTGCCTTACAGAGGGTCTCTTGCACCCAACCAGAATTCTGCATGGAGACAGAGGACTGAATTTTGCTCCTGTGTCCAGGTCTGTGAAAGAGCCACAAGTCTTGCCAAGGGACGGCTTTCAGTACAACTGCAGAACCACCAAGCAGAACAAAGAGGATTTGGAGCAACAGCAGTGACCAGAAGCTCTACAGCGGCAGATGCAAAGTAACACCAAAGTAAGAAACTCCCCACAAACGCTTTCTTTTTTTTCACCCCACAGGCCCAAGGATCATTCATGCCATATTTAAAGGCTATAAATTTACTCAAAACATTTCCAGGATCCTCTGGGATGATATCTCATCTGCCTGCTCTACATTAAAAGGCAGAAAAGTGACTGGATTAGAATGGGGATGGGGCAGGGAACAACCAGTTGGGTTTTCTAATGGTAAGGAGCAATGTTATTCTATATCTTTCTTCATACCTGTATTGCTCAGTGGAAAGATATAATTACAAGCAAAGTGTATCTCCAAAGCAAACAAAACTTATGCACTGAAGGAAATCAGTTTACCAGCTTCGAAGCCAGGATGTGGGACTGACAGACAAGGGGGTTCTAACACCACTACTGGATCACCTTGCTTGCTCCATCACATTTACATTTACTCGTGAAAATTTGCAGCGTAGCCAACAATTATCCCTTACTATATAATTTCAAATAGAATAAATCCAAGTGCAGATATACACTGAAGATTATTCTAAAGACTAAATAAAACAATATTATCATACACAAATGCTCCTCTACTTTTCAAATAAAGTGCATTATGAATAATAATTTTTTTCTCTAAAGTAAGGGTGGTTTTTATAAGAATCTTTTAGTAAACAAGATCACAAGTCAGGAAATGCTCTTGTCATCCTTCTTGGATTTAATCTGAATTGAAATGCAGTAACAAACAACACGCATTTTTAAAAAGACCCTTTCAAACCATACAGCTGTTCTTATGCCTCACAGTTAATTCATTAATAATTTCCATAGAAAATACTAAGGGCCAGAAAGTGGGGTAGGGAAGTGAGGAAAATGAGATTGAGCTTTACTTTCATTATAATTTCCATTCAGCTAGAGGAAAATACAAATTTGCTAAGGCTGAGAATCTTTCGTTTTCTCAAGTACAATTTCCATTTCAATTTAAAAAAAATAATCAAGTACAGACCATAAAATGGGTGGTGTTTTTCCAACATTATATTTTCATTATGTTAATTCAGACAGAAAGCAAACACTGTTTTTCAAGTCAGATAGATATTTAAGATATTTATTTTTTATGTAAATTTTAAGAAATTGCATGCTGTCGGTTTTGGCTACTGATTTCTACTCCTTTCTCTAAGCTGATATATGCAAAAAGTGTATATCTTACTTGGTGACATTCCCAATATATAAACACATACTTTCAACAAAAGCATGCCCTTTCCCAACATTTTTTTTGGTTTGCATTTAACAAAATAGCTGCAAATGTCAGGTATTAGAAGGGTTGAAACAACCTTTTCTATTTTGTTGTCTTTAGAACCCCATCTTTTATTCATGACTTCTCTCTTAGTGCTGGAAGGGAGGCTGTGTTGCTATAGCAATGCCCTGCATATCCTTGTGGATAGCTTACAGTTTCACTTTTTTTAAGCAACAAAGAGCCATTGATACTACATGTTGCCAAAGGTTACAAAAGTTGAATTCTAAAATGGAAATATTTCTTCTATAAGGCTGCATAGGATACATGCTATGCAAATTCAAAGCTTCAAGTAAACATACAGCCCTTTTGTGAATACAGATGAACCTAGTATAATACTCTTTGGCTTTGATATATTACACGGAAGAAAAGTATTTAAAATATACTCATTATCTACACTTTTCAAGATATAAATGTTCAAATATGTATGACCTTCTATTACACCTTTCTGACCTGAGGTAGAAATAAAACACTTCTACATTTTAACAGTTGTGGATAATAAAACACAATCTTATATTCCAATTATGATTTAATGGTAAATACACTCCCAATGTCAGGGAACAGTCACCTTACAGAAGCTTCCCTGCCCACAATGGATATTAAATATAGTTGAGTGTCCTTCAAGACTCCTCAAGTATAGGTTTTTTTCCTACACTAATTGATTTCTCTTCTGTCACATTTGAGTCCCACAGATAGCTGTTTACATAGTACAAATTCAATAACAGGTCAACAAGTTAGATCTAATGAAGAGTTAGATAGAAAAAATTAGGGTTACAGTCATAAAAAAGAAATGTATACTGGTGATTCAGCAGACAGCAGCAAATTACTCAGAACAAGTCAAAGAGGGTAACACAGGCAAAACATCTCCCTTCACTACTACAGAACAGTAAATCAGAAAGGAAATCCAAACTTTTCCACCCTCAAAGTGTAATGCAGGTGGAACAAGTACCTCCCATGCTGGGTTTACAGCAGATATTCACTGCCTCACTCCCACTGCACTGGCAGGAGGAACGAAGCCATTCAAGGAGGTGTTTCAATGGAGTGATTCACAGTTCTGTGTAATTGTTCTGACACGGCTGCCTAGTGGGTCAGAATTCCTAAAACACTGAAACACTTAAAACAAGCCTGCCTTGCTCTTCTTTCCACAGAAACCTGGTACGCAAAGGCCACGGCTCGACAGATAGCAACAGTGCCACATGGAGCCCACCCTGTGCCTCGCAGGCTCACCCCAGCCCTCTGCTCCCCTACACTGACACTGGGGCACTCAGCTGGGGCCAGGCACGATGAGCTCAACAAAATAGCTATCCTGCCACTCAAAACATCTGTTTCTGTTTCCAAATCTCACATGATTTAGAAATGCATGCTAAAACTACTGCAGGGCAGACTGCAACACAGGAAACAAGTGAATATTCGTCAAATATCATACTGACCTGGACCATTTGGGTTCTCGACAATCCACCTCCACTATCAAGCAGCGAGTGGGACATTGAGACTTAAACAGACTTTGTTTAATTGGAAAAAAAACTAAAAAAGAAAAATTAAAACATATGCCAACCATTCACAACAGGCAACACCACTGCCCTGACAGAGCCTCTAGCAATTTTCCTGATCCTGTCCACCTCCAGGCACTCCTGACCTCATGTTCTTCCTGCAAACTTGGTCTCCTCGACCTAGTCCTCCTGCTGATGACCTGGTCTGCAGTGCTGCTCTGCCAACGCACCTTTCACATCAGTCCTGCACACCACAGTGAGGCAGTGACACACCAAATCCACCCAAGGTCTTTGTCCCAAAGCAGCTTTGCACCTTACCTTTTTTTTCTCCTCTGCAAATCCTGAACCACAGAATTTGGTTATGATGGATCCTTTGTCCCAAGAAACAGCTAGGCTGCTTGAGCTTTTCCCAACTTGTTTACAATAGTTCTGTTCTTCCTGGTTTTACAGTTTTATTTTGCAGCTCAGAAAAACCCCTTGGAAACTTCAGCAGCTGTCAATAAGGACAGATTGCATTGCTGCAGTCTACCAGCTCATTTCAGCCATTGCTTTCCAAAAGTGGCTCTCAGAAGGACAGCAGAGCTCTGAACTTAGGTTCCTGGAGTATCCCTGATCTTTGTCCTCATTTACACCCCATATCAGGCATGTGAGGAATGTTACCACAAAAAAAAAAGACTAACATCAACTCACATTCTCAAGACTACCACAGAATATTTTGTTAAAAAGAAATATGTTAACCTTTTCTTTTCTTGAACTATGACAATACCACAAAGCTTGCTAGAAGTTCCTTGCTAGACATTTGTAAGAGTGCTGTGTGTGAGCCTATCCCCTCACCAGAAATGGTCCACAAAAAGAGTCTTCAGGTCATGACCTCATTGCCCACAGCAACCAAGAGAGTCAGGAGAGCAAACTCTATTGTACTCCTTGAGAGTGCTCCATGCTGTTGTCCTCATGCCAATACAGAAGCCAGAGTCCAAACTGTCTGTATATGCTGTTTGTCTTTATGGCATTGATGTTACACCTGTTTTCTGAAACATTTTATCTTGTTGCAAGGGGAAGTGATATGTGCAACACTGATGGGCCAGAAATGCTGTACTCAGACATGCTGCATGTAGGTGTGCAGCTGAGGTAGAACCAAGGACAAGCAGAACAACATTCTTTCTCTCTCTTATTTGTCCTCTTGGAAGTTCATCTCAAACATGTGGTGGAGCCCAGATTTTGGCTGTATGTTCGTTGTGGCTTATTGGTGATATGGAATGCAGGCATGGTCTTATCTCTGACACAGACACTCTTACCTCTCCACTGAAATATGAAGCCTTCTAGACTCCCCTAACTAGTTTAGCACAGCTTTCCCAGAGCTTAAAGTTGTGGGCACCCTGGGCTTACCTTTTACCAACAGTTTCCTCTATCTGATGTCCCATGCAGTATTCCTGTCCAGTACTGGGGCTTCCAGCAAGATCCATTGCTTTGACTTCTCACTTAGAGGTGTGTCCTCAGAGCAGGGATGGTAAAGAAACCCTGCTTAAAATAAAGCTCTCAGTTTGATACAAGGTGTGCAATACTAAATACAACTAATAGATTCTATACAGCAGCTCCCCCAAACTATCCCATGCAGCTTTTATTACATGCACCTCCCAAACACAGGCCAGGCTGTGACCATGAGCAAAAGCTGAGCTGGAAACCAAACTAGTCACGCTCACCAAGTCTCTGATTGGAAAAAACCCGCAACTACAACACAAACATGTCTGAATCTTTTATGCTCGTTCTCTGGTGCTCTTCCTACTGGCAGGCTGCTTATGAAAACCAGCCCTTTTGAGTTACACAAAGCAGCAGTTTGAGGTGATTGGGAAATTTTGTTTTGTGGGTTTGTTTGCAGAAGTAATTGCCTTTAACAGCTGTTTAGCATTCAGAAGGATTTTTGATTCATGAATTGTGGGATTTAGTGTTTCAAAAGTTGCTCATTTAGTAACAAATTTATTTGTAGCCCTCTCACTTTAACCAAAATTACAACTATTGGTTTACTCTGCTTCCTCTGATTTTCATTGTGACAAAACCTGGCATCATAATCTCTTTCCTAGTATAAATACCTATCTACCAAACCACAGATTACTTGCTCTATTCATTGTTGCCTGTCCTTCTTCTCAAACCCTATCTAGTCTTATTTTCATACTTTCCTCACAGTGCTAGTCTAATTTTTGACCCTTGTACATCCTTCTTCTCTTCTCTGGCACATTCTACAAACTTCTTTACTTTATGTCTGTTCTCACAATGCTAAGTTCCCTCTCAAAATGCTCTTAACCGTATAACATATATGGAAAGAGTACTCCTGGATAAAACCAGTTGTATACTCAAGATTGATGTGAATAACAAAGAGATGTCATGAACTATATTTATAAAAGCCTTATACCTATTGTGTTTGTCCTCTCTTTGCTGTGTTCAAACACAGGATTTCATGTTGCAAGTTCTGTGTAAACCTACATGCATTGGACCTCCCTCTGAGACAGAGATCAATGTTTATTAACAGATAAAAACTACAGAAAGATGCAGTCATGACGCCTGCAGCAATGACTTGGGGTAAAATCATTACAGGGCTGAATTGTAACCATTCTAAAAATCAGGCTTCATAAATGCTTGTAAAATCAGGGTAAGTCACACCTGAAATAAATCCAAATATGTGAAGATATCTAGGGTACTGTTATAAGGGGTTTTTTTTATTTTCATGTGGAAGGGCCTTACACACAGACCTGAAATAACATGAGCTAATAATCTTGAGATTCTGATTTGACAAATACGGTGGTCAAGGCCAAGTTAAGAGACCTGCATCTGTACTAAGCAGTGACATTGATTACTAGAATTTTAGCATAGCCTTTTGAGAATTCGCTCTTAAAAAGTGTAATAATAGATGCTAGGGCAGACCATGAGAAAATGAAACATTTCCACAGCTGAAAAGGGGCTCATAGGTGATGGGGGATTTTTACATCCAGATGAAATCCACTTTTTAACGCACAAATAATTTTTTAGGTATTCTTGATCTCACAACAGAATGCATGTTCTTACAGTCATTCATAGTACAGTCATTCATTCCACAGTTCTAGTTTACTGATAAGACCATAGGAACAAATATATGCTGGGAATCCCATAGACCCATTTGATTCTAAGTAGGTTTATGGAATGTCAGGCAGATAAATTGCCCCTCTGAGATTCCAGTAATGTGTGCAAGAGAGATCCTATAGCATCCAATACAGAAACAACTTGGCAAGAAGGAAAAAAAAAAAAGCATCCTTTCTAAAGCACTGCTTTTCCACATGTCAGGCCCTTTACAGTGATGAAAACAATGTGGCAGGAAGCAGGAAAAAAATGACGAGTACCATTTTTGGTCACGTAGGTATACCAGATGGGTTACAGGAGACCAGAGCATAACAGAAGAACTAAACTGATGTTGCTGAGCACACATAAAGCTGCTAATATTTGCAAAGTCACAACATTTTAAGTAACATAGTCCTATAATCAATGTATAAAAATAAATGCAAGGTACTTACTGTAGAAAGCCCGGTGAAATCAAATGCAAGTTTTCTGAAGACTTAGCAATAAAAGCAATTATTCTTTTAAGATCATACGTGAAGTTGAAGTGGCTGTTAGATCTGGGCACAGGAGGTGGTAGTGTGCTGCCCCCCAGAGACTGCACTGATTGCTTCTCTTAACACTGACTTTTTTAATATTGGCATCAAAACCTTGTGTCCTTTCTTTGCCCTATGCCCAAGCAGCTCTGATCTAGTCAGTTCTGAGCCATTGTAGGTTTCAGTAGCCATTTGAGGGAAAGGAAAAATGTTCTTTAATGCTGCAGCTGAAATCTGATTCTAAAGGCAATAGATGATGTCTGCTTTTTGTTATTCTATATCTGAAGTTAACAGTTTACCTGCAGTCATAAAAACAAATTTTGATATTTACTGTTTTCTCACACAAAATTGCATGCTCCACATACTTCTTCTTTGCATTTGTGTTTTAAGAGAATAACATGAGAGTTTTGATAACACTTTTTCTTACCTGCTAGCAATGATCAAAATATAGCAAGGTAAGGGAGGCTTCCCACTCATTCTTCCAAAGCTTCTCTAACTGTTTGAGTTCTTGTTTGGGCTTCAGAAAGCACTAGATTAGCACAACTGCAATGGCACCAAAAGATATACAAAGTCATGGATGTTTATGTAACGTAGGAAATAGTTTTATCTCTAAAAAAACAGGGTTGGGAAGTAAGACCTCTGGGTTCAAACACTCACAGATGACACACTGGCTCAGTCGTTCCTGCCACTCTATGGATATTTGTTTTTTCAATTAGATCTCTCTAATCTCCTCTGAGAAAATCAGTCTCAAGTATATCCTCCTTCCTGGTCCTCTGTTTTACCTGGCTCCCTCTCTTTGATTCCCTTTTCCCCTTGTGTTTTTAACCAACCTGAGCATTCTGAAAGGACTTCTTCATAATTGTTGTCTTTTCTTTGTAGAACTCTCTTCTCATATTGTTGATTTCAACTGTATCTTTCACAGTCCTGAAACCATAGTTTATTGAAAATTAATGAATTACTGAGTTGAGATGCCCACAGTATTTTTCAAGTAATTTTTACTGCTTTAGCATCCTCTTCTCACCTCTACATCCGTATGTCTCCCATTTTCTCTCTGAGGTCTTTGAGGGTAGGTCCACTTTGTCTTAATTTTGGTAAAAACACAAAACTAAAAAAAAAAACCTGATAGAGAATATTTGCTGTAAGACACTATGTCAAGGAAAAAAATTACTCATTTCTTTTCTGTCCTTCATCTTCAATCAAAATGGAAATTCGATATTTATAAGAAGCAGAGAGCTTGTCATATTGTCTGTTGCTGCAGAAAACTCACATGCACTGTGAAGACAGGAGAAATGATTTAGAAAGAGCAAGGTTAGGTCTGTGGGAGATGGATTACAAAGCAAGTACACATAATCTGGGTGTCAAGTAGCTCAATCCCAAGGGTTTTTCCTGAAGGAAGCGTGAAATGAGGTGCAAGATACATAACATAAAGTGGCATGTGCATAGTTCCCTGTAGTTGCAGGACATTTATCACCCACCAGTTCATCAAATGAGCAAATTTGACAAGTGAACTCACAACCCCTTCTTGAGGTTCAGGATGTTTTTCACAGCTCTGTTAACTGCTCTAACACGGCTCTGTTAATCTTTGTAGAAAACCATAATCCCTCATCTGAAGCACTTGAGGGAGAGAACACAAAGATGTAAGGACAGGTGTAGTCTTGTATACTACCCGTACTCCAAGCAAAGAAACAGCTTACAAGCCACTGATCCAAATCAAACCATTTTAGATGCAGGCCAGTACGGAGCTCAGAGATATCAGCTCCCACCTCCACCTTTTTTCCTTAACTGTTAAAAGCAAAGTTGTCCCATTAACTTAACAAAGTAATTAAAGAGCAAATAGCAGCTGTTAGTTCCAGCAGACATAAGTTAGAAGTAAGACAAAAACAACAACAAAACCAATTTTTAGAAAGTGTTCTGTACTCATTGGCAAAATGCATTGAAAATCCTCTTTCAACAGAAGGGATTTTTATATTGAACATATTTGTTATTTAAGGGAGTAACACAGCAAAGTATCTGCCACTTTCCATCTTGAATTCACTGGCCTTTGGTCATTTGAAAAAGATTGCTACTTTTATCAAAATCATAGGCACAAATAACCAGATGAGAAACGTTTCATTTTGCCTTTAATCATTCAGCTGCATCTGACATTTCATGTACATACAAGCATGTACATGCTGTATAGGTGAACAGCAAACAACATGCATGTTTATAAACAAACTGCAGTGATAATTACACCAATTCCAAGCTTAAAGGGAATGCAAAGCCCACTGTGAGCTGAGCTACGGCTACATGCTCAGAGCTGCAGCCCCCAGGCCCGGGTGATGGGCAGAGTGGAACGCAGGGCTCAACCCCAGCGGGAACGGTGGTCCATGGTGGTAGGCACCCCCTTTCAGTGGGGCAATCAAACAGGTTTGATTATCACTATCTGCCTTTGTCCAGCCCTGACCTACACATTGCACTGAGGGACATCTTTGTCTCAGTTCTCTTTGGTCAGGGAGTTCATGGAGCTCAATGGGCTGCGGCCGACAGTCCATTAACAGGGGTGCTGGGCTCAGTCTTGGGCCACCCAGGAGCCCCGCTGCATGTTCTCACTGAATGGCTTCACTGGTGGCCCATTGAAATGCGATAATGTCAGAAAAAAGAGTTGAATGAAGGAGCCAATGTACACCATTGCTCAGGCAAAGTGACTGCAGCCTCCAACAAAGCCTCCCCTGTGGCGATGTTAAGCAGAGTTATCAATAGTGCTAAGGCAGAGCAAGAACTAATGCTCCAATCATGTCATCCACAGGTGGCACAGATGGAGCCACTTCAATACAGAAACCACAGGGCAACATTTCCTGGTAATTCTATCCTCTTTCCAGTGCTAACATACAGAAAAATGTGCAGATGTCATGTGGATCTCTTGTAGTGTGTCAGACCCCCTTGAACCAAGCTCCAAAGGACTTTTTTGTTTCATGTTCCTTTTACTATTCACACCAATGTAGGCAATGTTAAAGTCTCGTTTTGTGGGAAGCAGAAAACTTGGGGTTTAAGGTACACGTAAACAAATTCCTTTACTTTTTTTCAGCTGCATGATTGGACCTTACTAGCAAGAATGGAAACTGTTTCAGTATTCACAACCATACAGGATACATTATTACACCATTTCATTAATTCTCAGCACATTGGCTTATTTCGATGTATTTTTAAAAAATGAAATTAAATCAAAATGCAGTGGAACTCCCATCTACTATGAACATGAACATCTTTTCTTCTCAGCTGAGTACAATGTTCACCTTTAATGTTTCAGAGACAAAATAGAACAGAATAAAAACAGGGCTCCTAACAACTCTGAATACATCTATACAAAATGAATTTGCAAAGCACACCCAAAGCAAAAGAACTGTCACAGTTTCTTCTCTAATTAACAACTCATAACTTTGTCTATGTATTTCCATTGCTGCAGTTGTAGGTGGTAAATGTGCAGCAGAAAGGAAGTAAACATCTCCACAAAACTTGTTACTTTTGAATAAGACAGATATCTTCCTTACTTAGGCCTAAAGACTTGCATTCATTTTCAAATCCTTCATATGAAACAGAAGGGGAGAAAACAAAAACACTAAAGAAAATTCCTCTGCCTGGAGAAATTCCATCACTCAAAGAGTCTGAGATAGGATTCATTCCAAAAGGGGTTGCCACAATTACAGGCAATCAGTCAGGACAGGCCACAGGTTATGGATGCACACTGCTCACCAGAAAGCTTTCCTCAACTCTAAAACTAACCAAAAACTGAAACCTACAACTCCAAGTGACACAAAGAAACAGAAGAAACCATAGCAGTGTTCTGGGTCTTTATTCTACAGTGAATTGGTTAAATACAATTCCCAGATGATTTCAGGAAGAGAATTAAGCACAGCACTACAAAGGTGAGAGGAAAAATTCCCTAGCAATCCAACCTGGGTGAAAAAAACCCGCTGATTTGGACTTTGGATCTTGTTCAAATCCCCTGCTTACCAGCAGGGAACACCTTCTACTCTATATAGACAGAAGAGGAACTGTGGGCCAGAAACATGAACTAGGCAGTAGTCAGTCCTGAACAAGCAACTGATTCAAAATTTCTCTGCTCCAATGCAAAGAAAATCCACTATAATGGCAGAATTGACATAGAATGTTAAGACTAATGAGATACAGGTGGGGTTTTCCCATTGGCATCACGTGTACTGGATTTACCATCAGAAGGTGAGGCTTTTTCCAAACTGCTGTAGCTTTTTTCAAAATCCATTATTGTGAACACAGAATTCAATACAAACACCAAACTAATATTTTAGTTTACTTCAATGTTTAGTGGTCTGGATATGATTTGCATCACTTACCAATGTGTTCTTCACTTATACATAATTAACCTATTCCAAATTCAGGCTGGTAACTTTACAAATTATGATATAGAGTGATGACATTTTCAAACAATCATTAAATTAACCTGGTTGTGGGATATATGATTACTTACTGAAAGCAATAGGACAGGTCCACTGAATAAAAAGAGATTTTGCTTTAAATTCTATAAATGTAGATAGAAATTAACATAAGACACAAATAAGTCTTTTATAGACTTCTATCCATTGACATTAGGTTTTCTATGGCCCTTTCCATGAAAATTTATGCATGTTTGTTTTCTTTCTCTGAACATTTGAAAGATGGAAGGAAATGCAAAAGATATCCTGATGAATGAAGCATTTTTCCTGTTACTTAACTGTTTGCTAATTGTTAATACTTGTTTTACACTTCACATCCAGCATACAAAACTTCCAGAAAATTTAACAGAAATTTTGTCTAAGAAGATGCAGGACTTCAGGAACTCTTTAAGCTGTGCTGATCTTCATTGCACATTTTGTAACAAGTCCCATTACACTTGGAACTTATTTTCTGCCCAGAAAAAAACAATAAAATATTTTTTTTTCATGTTTTGACCTTAAATGCTGCTATACAATTTCAAAGGGATGTCATAAAAGATTCTATCAGAATAACACAACAGGAAACTTTTCCAAACTAATTTTCCGTGAGGAAAACTGCTTTCACTTAGGGCGGAATCACCTGCTTTTCATTATTTACTCCTTTCACTCTGTATGCCTGTGACCGTAAAGGCTCAGCAGATCTCTGTGGAACTTTAAATCGTGAAGCAGGAAAGAAACTCCTGCTGTTTTGTACGACTTAGTCTTCAATGCCTTTATAACTGTGCACAAGACCACTGACTGCGATAATTTCACAGCTGGCCTTCTCCTTCCGTGTCTCCATATCTCCACTTCTAAAAATTTCTCGTTGCTGCCCCTTATGGCCAGCAAACTGAGGAACGTGATGCCTCTCCCAGAGAAATGAGCAGGAGTCTTCAGTACCCAGCTGGTACAAAGGCTCTTTTAATACTTTTGGTATTAATGTACATGTCAAAGTGTTTTATATGAGAATATTTATTTTCTTAATTTATTTTTTTAAATCTACCTAAAGCGCACTACTAGTCCTACTTGCTTTTCAAAATGCTAGGATTTGCAATGCTGATTGCTTCTGTTTCACCCAGGACTTCTCTCTGTGTTGTCTGGTAACAGAACATATAATGAGGACAGGAAGGTTGTATGTGTACAATCTTACCCCTACAAACATGCTTAACACTGCCGCTTTACACTTGGAGGAATAATTAATTTAACTGACTCAGGCTTTGGCTAAATAATTTTTCTTACAGTTTTAAATATAGTTTTAATATATCCAAATGTAGAGCAGGATTGTTTTCTGCAATACTGGTTGGTACCTTGAGGAGAAAACAAAAAAAAAAAAAAAAAAAAAAAGGGAAAAAGATTTATTT
>VXBX01004221.1:1598375-1636677 GCA_013400415.1 Scytalopus superciliaris | reverse complement strand
TAACCTCTGTAAGTTAAATTTCTGCAGTTGCACCACTCCAGTATTCTTCAATTAGCTCCAGTTGTCTATCTTCATTTTGGGATATTAAATTGATTTAGGACAAAACCAGCTAAAATAGCACAAGTCCAGGCCTTGTGTGTGTGGCTAGCCGTCGCGAACGACGATGCTTTTTATGCCTGCGCGAATGGATTTATTACGTGGAGCTCAGCGTGCGCGGAACTGGCCCCACCCCCTTTAGCCCTGGGACACTCCAAGCCTTGGCCAGGGCAAGCCCGGACGAAGTTGGCAGAGCGAGACCCGCAGGACTCGAACCGGCGTCCTTCCGAGAAGGAGCACGGATCCAGGGGCGGCGGCTTTACCCACACGGCCACAGCCACCGGCAGTCCAGGCCTTAGTTAATTAAAAAACAACTCTCTACAAGAGTTAGAACTCATTAAATTCCTAACCTATCTGAGATAAATCTTCCTTTTGATATACAATTCAACATTACAGACTGTTCTTACCCAAGAATCAAATCCCCTTGAGGTACACATCATGTTTCCTCATCTGTAGAAAGATGGCTGTGAGCTCAGTGGAAAGACGGCTGGGGGTAAAGTTAGAGGAAACTGAGAGGTTATATTTACATCCTAACAGAAGTTATAATGATACGGAAATTATAGTGTAAAATGCAGCTGCTACTCGCCAGATGGAACGTGGTCGACATGTTCAATGATGATTCCCCATATAACAGTAAGCAACTGCTAAGAGGTATGGAACAGAGGGGGGAGCAGAGTGGAGAAAGCACAGCTAGGCTCTCTGAAAATCATTGCAGAGGCAAACTCGATGGTGCTTTGCAGCTGCTAAACCACACAGCACCTGTCAGCCAAGGGAGAGAGGAGAAGACGTCCTGCTACTGAGCCAACAACTGTGGTGAAATCTCTCTCCTCAGATGAACTTGGTTCATTAAAGCCTAATTGTAACATTAATGCACACCTGCATCCCAAAGTTACCTGCCTTCAAGGTACAACCACCCCCCACTGAACATGTACTCTATTTTTTTGACTTTATCTTTAAAAACAAAGCATGAGAATTTCACATCAATCGATAACAAAGGTATTTATGACTAAAGTCACTCAAGCTCCATCTAAACATAGAGAAATAGTGTAAAACTAAATTGAGAATGGTGGAGAAGTTAGGAAGGACTACATAGCTGGGATCAGTCGACAGGCTGAACCTGTCTTCTCCCCCACAAGGATGCCTATTAAATAAGAATCACACTCTACGCACAGTGAATACTTTTCCTGAGGATTAGAGCTTATCTGTGTATTGCTCTGAATACACAGAATACATTTTTGCAATCAGATACTATCACCAGCAACCCTCAAACCTGAACCTGGCACAACTTTATATTAATAGTGTTAATGGTGGCCCTTCCTGGGCACTAGCAGCTGCCAGCGGTGGGTAGTACACTCAGATGAAGTGGGAAGGACCTGCTGAGGGTTCTCCCTTATGCTGTTGGTGTAGTTCCCTGAAAAGTGCAGTCAAATCACCCTTCAATCCATCATGACTGTTCAATGAAGGATCCCTATAACAGGACCCTGACAGACTGGTCAGGCACAATGGTCTCCACTTTCCTGGGGCACTGACAGACAAATAAAACACTAAGGGTCAAAGTAAACTCCCCACGCTAAGGGTCATAGAAATCTCCCTTTTTCACATGACACCACCCCTCTGCAATACACACCAAGTGTACCCAGGTACTTGAGCAAAAACAATCTCATGGGTGGGTTTGACTTTGCTTGAGGCAGGACTAATTCAAACTATCTTTTTTAACACATTTCTCACTTGAACTCCAGGGACTTTATCCCCTTTTACGTATGTGGAGGTTTTGATTAGGCAGGGCTAGCTTGATTGGTGGCACCTCTAGTGTTAACTAACCAGGTGGCCTTCACTAAATGTAGGTCCCAATGTCTGAAGGTCCCATCACCCATTGCTTTCAATGTGTTTTTTAACAGTCCATTGTACTGTTCAATTACCCCAGAGGCTGGTTCAAGGCAGGGAATATCATATACCCACTCAGTACTGTGCTCCCTGCCCTAGGTGTCTATGAGGCTATTTTTGACATGAGTCTCATTGTCTCACTCAATTCTTTCTGGGGTGCCATGGCACCACAGGACTTGCTTTTCAAGACCCAAGATGGTGTTCCAGGCAGTGGTGTGAGGCACAGGGTACATCCCCAGGTGACCAGTGGTTGTTTCCACCATTGTCAGCATGTAGTGCTTGTCTTGGCAGGTTGGCAGGAGTGTGATGTGATCAAATCTGCCATATTTATATTTCAGCTATCATCCAGAGAGGCTTTACCCCCTTGGCCTGCTTGATTGCAGCTCATTTCACAGTTATGGATAACCTGGAAGATAGCGTCCATGGTTAAGTCCACCCCTTGACCATGAGCCTGTCTGTATGTTGCATCTCTTCCCTGATGACCTGAGGCATCATGAACCCACCAAGCCAGAAATAATTCACCCTGATGTTGCCAGTCCAGATCCACCTGAGACACTTCAATCTTGGCAGTTCAGTCCACCCGGTTTTGTTGTGGTGTTCTTCAGTAGCCCAACTCTTGGATGCTTGTGCATCTACATGACGTACTTTGACAGTCAACGTCTCTACCTGGGCAGTGGTGTCTGGTCACAATTTAGCAGCCCAGATGGATTTATCTGTGCACCTCCAATTGGTCTTTTTACATAAGCCGCCCCCACAGAGCATTTGCTACCATCCACGAGTCAGTGTAGAGGTAGAGGCCTGGCCGTTTCTCTCGTTCAGCAGTATCTAAAGCCAGCTGGATGGCTCTGCAACCTGACTTGATCCATCTTGATCCATCCTCAATAACTTTTGTGACTCACAAAGGACTCCATATGGCAGCATTTAATTTTTGATGTATCACTACAATATGGCAGGAACCTGTTATGGAAAAGTGGAAGGCTTAGACAAAGTTATTAAAAAGCCTTGCTGTTGAGACCCAAGGTGCAGAAAGGACTCCCTTTCTTTCTAAACTGCTTCTCAGAGAAGGGTTTAGGTGTGGTTAAAGCCAATCTTAGCCTTGGACTGTATCAACAATTCAAATTTAAGAAATTATAGAGATGTCATTAAATCACTTTGTCCCGCATGTTTTAGTGATGGCAAAATGGATATATTTATATAAAATGAATTATTTATTGGGACAAATTAACAAACAGGTGAACAGATGAAAGATCTTAATCAGAATTAATTACTGCACAGTGTAAAAGCCGCTTATAAGTGAATATTCACTGGAGGCAAATTAAGATTGAAAAATAAATAGTTCTAAAAGGAAAATGCACAAATGCTAATGTACCAATTGCATTTGTATTTTCACTTTCAATTCAATAATTTTGTTTAATGAAGAGATGTTGCTGCAAAATTTCCATAATTCTACAAAATCAAGAACCTTGTAGAGGTTAAAAGTGCACACTCAGAGCTTCTTCCAAAATCCTCAGCCAAAGACTACAAAGCTCAGATGCCTCGGGCTATCTTCTGAGGCACCATGAAGCAGGCACTAGGAAATGAGGAATTCACTTCCCATTTCCCTCACTGTATCAATCCAGCATTCACAAGACTCAGCAACAAACTGCATAGAGCACTTGATCTATTAGAATAATAAATCAGAGAAGGAAATGCAGTCCTTTGGCCACCACACTGCCAGAAAGACTCCATGCTCCTCTAAATGCTGTTACCCAACCTGAATTCACAGAAAAGTTAACCTTGTGTACCCTTTACAGTTAGTCACATTGCTCCACATTTTCTGTTTGCATGTGTAAAACTGGTAAATATTTTTGTTTTAATTTGCATACACCTCAGAAAAAATTTCTCATAGCTTTCCTACACAGATCCTATGCAAAATACTAAAAGATAAATTATATCTTATGTAAAGTCAAAAGAAATTTTAACTTATGCCATAGCTCACACCTGTACCTATCAGCATGGAGGAGATATTATCAATAACACAAACAGAAAAAAAGTAGCTTTAGCACCACAGAGGTACAGAAGTTCCAAATATAAGATCAGGCAAATGATAGGCATTTCTTCCTCTTCCCTAAACACCAAAAGCCTGATCCTTCAGCACTTGCACATCCACAAAAGTTGATTTTATACCTCTGCAGTACTCCTTCCACGTAAGTAAGACTTTCCAGGAATGCAGTTCATTCACAGTATTCTCAGGTACAGGACCAGGCCTCCTATTTTGAAAGTACCTACTGTGTATAGGGCTAAAACAACATCGATAGAGTTATCTATGGGAAAAAAAAAACCAAACCCAAAAACGCTAAACATCTGGAATTTAATGCCAGGCATTCAGAACAACTAGAATAGTACTCTTCTCTGTACATTTACTCTCTGCAAGTCATACCAGCAACACAAACCAGTATCCTTTGATTTTACATTTCTTCCTCAAAATTAACGTGCCACTGCTCTGCACCAAGAGGTCCTCATTTCTTACAATCCCAGTAAGAAAGGCACTCAGACATTCTGAAGTATCACTCTAAGTATCATTTAGTGGAGCTAATACTATAAAAAGGCTGAGGATACTATAGATTATTTTACATTCTTCAGATACTGGGGATTCTGACCTGCATGCCATCAGATGGGGATCCAATCAGTGCACAGTATGTTATGCTGATCCCTACCCCATTTGGGGCTTTTAAGCTTTGATGGGATTTTCTTCAAACATTTCTATTCATTTCTACTTGCAAACAAAAAGGGCATTCACAGAAGAACTTCTTGCCACATTTTCCAATCAAGACACAAACAGCCGGGTGGTGTGATCACTGGTATGGACTGGGAGCTGCCTGCACACTCCATCACCACAGGTCACTGGCAACATCTATCCTGTGGCCAAGGTGCACATGCAGCTCAGCACAGGCCTGAAAGCAGTTATAAATGCAACATATTAGCTGCTAAAGAATACAGCACAGGCGTGAAGCTCCTCAGGCAAATTCATGTCACTTAGTCAAGCTGCAAATCCCTAAACCCTGATCATTTTTCTGCTTTATTAAAGAATTCCTGCACTGAAAAAAACTCCCAAAGAAAATGAATACCTATTACACATATTTAGATCTGTTGCACCAACCATAAAAATAAAATTTCTAAATGTGCTGATATGCATACAAAACCCTAAAATATGGCCACAGTACTCTTTTTGCAATTATATTAGATAACTTCTGAGCAGTTTAGGAAAGAATTTATATATTCTGTGGGAAGTTTCAGGCCACAGGATACCAATAAAATAGCAGGCAGTAGTATGAGTATTTGGGATTAAATTTGTAATTAACACATAAAACATTATGAAAGTATAAAAAAAATGCACAAGAAACAAAACCCTATTCCTGGCTTTGCTTTGCTTGCTCACTATTTTTGATATTAAATGCACATACCCTTAAGCTTAGTTTTCTTTCTAAAATAATTAGACTTATTCAATTATACTACTTGTTTGTCCATCAGTCCTTTCACTCCAAAAATTTCACAATTTCATCAGCTTGAATTACATCAGACAAGGCAGTGGGAGGATTCAAAGAAAGCACTTCGCTACAGCGTGTGAGAACTTGTGGGTGAGAGATAGCAGCCTACATTGCTGTTCTGTTTGGAGGGAGGCAGAGGAGACCTGAAGGCTGAGGTTAAGGTCATTCCTCTTCCATCAGCTACATCTTCCACTTCTTGTCATTAAAGCATAGGGAGTACTTCTGCTGCCCAGTCCTGGTTGGATGTTGTAACCTCAAGGCCGGGGAAGTGGTTTCCCACTCACATTGGAATTACTCCTTCCAAGGGAGGGATTCCAAATGCCAAAAGCTGGTGATGCTGAAAATTTTTCCAAATTATTATCACCAAATATGATTTCCAGCAGCCTGGTTACCTATGTTTCTAAAGTTAAAATGAGATTAGCCTTACATTAGGTATCAGCAGATAGCCCTTGTTGTGATGGCTTCCTTCATAAAATAAAATGAGTGGGGTATGGTTAGTCCTCTGTAACAAAAATCTTTCTTGTATTATGAAGTAGAATAATGAAGCAAGCCATACCCTGAAGCCTACATAGCGAAGAAAAAAAAATTATTCTATATAATTTCAAACAATACTGGGCTATTTATATCCCAGAAGGGGAAAAAGCCAAACACCAACAACAACAAACCAACCAACCAAACAGAAACCCACAAAGAAAGAGCATTACTTAAAATGAGAAACAGCTTTCTCCAAGTTGCATATGAAATTTTTATGATAGAGTCCCATTCAGATGAAGCCTGATTAAAAACGTTCATTTGTAGGCAAATGTAAAAATGTTCACTTGTTGGCTGACTACTGCCTGATCATTAGGAATATTTATATGCATCTCAAACTATTTAAAGTGGAAACATTGGAAGAATTAAAAAAAAAAAAAAGAATGCATTTCAACTCAAAAAGCTTTCCTTTCCATTTAGAGTTACAATGAATACTCCAGTCATACAAGCAGCAAAACCACACAATCAGAGAATGAAAGAACCTGGACAAAGATGAGAATTTAGTAACTGTTGTGCAACTAATACAGTTTATCACATGATTCACAACTTTTTCCACAGGTGCTGTTTTAGGCTGTTCAGCGATAATGAGTTCTTGAAACAGAAAATATACGCTCACCAAACAGATTTGTGATTTGATTTCTGCTGATAAAATGGTAAAACGTTTGAAAAGGTCAGCTATTGGTTACATACCATAGATAGGCTTTGCCTTACTCAAGTTATTCATGTATCTCAGTCCAACAATTATTCCAACAAAATAATCCTTGTATGATTAGAAACTGGATCCTGCTTCATAGTTTTAAATGTAAAACCATGTTTTTATTGTGTTGGGCTCAAAATACATTCTGTGTAATACAATTGGCTATCTTTTTTTAGTTCTAAGGTTCCCAAACAATCTAATAAATCAATGTCAAACTGTTAAATCTCATGGCTTCCCCCCAAGGAAGTGCTATTTTACAAGTGAGAACACACATGTGCAGAGATTAAGAGCCAAACTCACAGTAGTGCCCACAAACCAAGCAGCAAAGCTTTGCATGATTTTGAGGTGAGAGCAAGCACACATGTGGACTCATCATCTGCAGGTGGCTACAACATCTGTAATTCAAACACATCTGGATAGGTACTGAACAGGTGAAGCTGTGTATCCCAGACCTTCAGGGGAATGTCATCAGCACAAAATCTCATGGACTAGCTCGCTCGTTCACTTGTTGAAACTGTTGCATATATTACCATTAATGTTTATTGGAAACACTTTAGTATGCAGTTAACGCTACCATGTAGGTCTTTTGAGTATTGAACATTTGCTATTGCCACTAGACAGCACCCTATGCCTTCTGCAGGCTGCCTTCAGCTTCACAAAGGCTGTCAGTGCAGGCAACATACAAGCAGTGTGGGGTTAGGAAAAAAACAGAAAACAAAAAAAAACCCAAACAAATCCCACACAGCTTCAGGGATTGGGCTTGCATTAAATTTCCCATTTCTAGGGCACTACCAATATTCAGTCAATATTCAGGCAGTAGCTGTGCTGAAAACAGAGTCAGCTGCATAACTGCTGCTTTGGGTTCTCCACACAAAAGGCTTGAAACAGGACCTTCAGCTTTGGTCCCTCAAGGTTTTGGGCATGTCCCTCAAGCTCTTTCCTATCTCTCATTTCACCAAGGTACAAAAGCGTGGAAATTATTTGGTTGGTTAGGAAAGTCAGGGATCAAAATAACAGTGAATTGCCTCAACCTTTAGGAAGTCCTAGATGGTTTAAGAGTAAAGTCATTTGTAATAACATTAGTAAGCATATGAACATCAGTGTAGTGTTGGCCATGGAAAATTAGAAATTTAGTATTTTACAGATCATGAACATGCCATTGGAACATAGCATGGTGTTAGTAATTGAAGGGGAGAGGTAAATTGTGTCAAATTTTGCATTATTGTGAGATAATACGAAACTTCTAGTGATGACACTTAAACACTGCTTGTGGTGAAGTATTTCTCCTTACCTGCAAGCAGGCTGTTGTATTAGCCCAGGGTGCTGCAGTCTTACAGCAAAGAGAGAAAGCAGGGGCCAAACAATTCATTGTAGGCAATTCAAGTAAGTCAGATGGAAGAGGTGGGATTCTGAAAGCAAGAATCACGGAATTTGCAGAAATATCTTACAAAATCTTAAGGTAAGTATGCCAAAACAGCCCAGCAAGAAGACAGGACAAGCAGTCCATTACTAGAGAATTCACAGAAGATCAGAGGATTCATATATCTGGTCAGATTTAATTTTTTTTTTTTTTTTGAGTGGTTTAGTGAATTTTATAACTCTGGTTGTTTTGACTCTGAGCTCTCAGTGGACCTAATATCTTTGGTTGAAGTATATTCCCCACAAGGCTGCCATCTCAATTGCAATGGGTGACAAGGATGTCATAACATGCACCATTGGAGATATAACTCACTCAGCTCCATAATCTAAGCAAAGACTTCATGGTACCTTAGTGACAGTCTCATTTTAGTATGCTTAGTTTTGCAGGTGTTATTTCTCAGGAAAATGTCACAGTCTTTCACAGAAGACAAGTATGGACAGCACACAAAACAGGCAAATTGAAAATCCCATTTAGATTCAGGGAAAAAAAGTTCAAAACATTTTTTTATACATAAAGGTAATGTCTATGGATAGTACTAATGAAACTTATCTTTTCACTTCAGAGTCTTCAAATGCCTATGAAAGGAGTTTTCATAATATTCTAAAACAGAACCTTGTTTTCTAATAATTAACAGAAGTTTTTACTTCAACACATTTTAAGGATACCTGTCCCAATGGTTTTCTGGGTCATCTCCACCCCTTTTTCGAGTGTCTCTCCCCTCACTTTTAAACATTTTTGCAAGATTCATGGTGGTTAGTTACATTTCAAGTTGCAGTGATATTGGTTGATCCAGTTCACTGAAATTTTGTGTATTGATTGTAAAATGTATGTTTATTTAAGGTATTATTACCTAAAAACTGAAAGCATTAAAAAAAAAAAAAAAAAAAAAAAAAACAAAAAAAACAAAAAACATTTTTCAANAAAAAAAAAAAAAAAAAAAAAAAAAAAAAACACACAACAAAACCAGAAACCAGTTTATCAGCTACAGTAGGCTTACTTGGTAGCTATGATAGACTCCAAGCAACTTGGTCTGATGAAAAATTGCAAACTTTTTCATGCAGAAATCTTAGTAGTGGCAGGTATCCTAAAATATTGAGAATTTAAATGTGTTTATACATCCCACCTCATCCCTCCACCCAAAAAAGAAAGGGCAAATCAATACACTTTTCTAAGGGTTTGGGGGGGTGGGGTAAAGATACTGATAGAGTTGGTTTGGTGGACTAATGGTTAAGATGCTTTATAAATCAGTGTAAATATAGTCAAACACAACAGATATACACACCTGAGATGAAGCAACTTGAGGAATAAAAGACAGGCAGGTAGATCTCAAATCACTTCCTACCCCAGAAAATTCAAAGAATTCAGTCTTTCCCCCCCCTTATCTCTTTCTCTATTTCCCATTTGATCTTGAGTGAGAAGGGATCCCAGACACACTCTGCCTCTGCAGGAGAGCTGGCTCTCTGTGCCCATTTGACATTTCCTCCTGTTTGTTTCCACTCGAAGGTCAAAGCCCTGGCTGTGCTAAATCAAGGCAGACAATGTCCTCAGCAGGATTGTAAGAAAGGATAAAAGTGATTCTTTCCCACAGAAGCCTGGCAAGCAAGTGCAGATGTGCCACATGAAGTACTTTGAAGGTCAACATTGTCTGCATAAGGTAGATTCTGATATATTAGCCATGTTTTCGCATAACAACCTGAACTTGAAATCATACATTGAAATGAGTGCAGGATTTCTTTTACTCTTCCTTCACTCTGGATAATAAAGGTAAGAATCCTATACCATAATCCTCTCTATATATGGGGGTTTTTTTAAGAGGTGGTGGTGGTGTAAAATACAAAGCCAAACTAGTTTCATCTACCACCCCAGGCCACACAGTGAGATGGGCTAAATAAGTGATCTTACCCTGGCAATAAGCCTCCTCAGTTTAGAAGTAGCAGAACGTGGTCACCTTCAGAGATAAACTAACAAAGAGAAGCAATAATCACTGCTACATGTTTAAACTTGAAACAGTGGAATTTTATGATAAAAGAATGAAAAAGAAAATTCTGAGAACTCGAGTTAAACTTTCAAAGTCAACAGCGTTTCATGAGGAACTTCAAAGTGCCCTCTTCTGGCACGTGGCACTAACTGCAGGCTCTGAAACATCCTAAACTCACGGCACTTACAGTCCAGATAAAACAAAATTCTTTTGACACACATTTTTTGTTAAGAAATGATCTTTATTAACTATAGAACAAGAGTGTTGAACTGTTCAGATACTTTTATACAACAAGAAACATTGAAGTGATCCATTAAAATTTATTTTAAAGTGTAATTAAACAGTTCATACTGTTTGGGGGTTTTTCCCAAAAAAAGCATGTACTTAAGATTTGAATTCATTTAATTATTGAAGCATCATGCAATATTAATGTTATTAATCTGAAACATTACTTATTGTTTATTATTATTGTTATTCTTTTTCACAGATTCACCCTAGGAAACAAAATATTTTTGGTTTTAGTTAACCAAGCACAGAAAGTGCAATAGTTGAAAATTGTATTAGAAAAACAAAACCGAACCCTCTGTTTATTTCTGGGTTTGGCATTGCAATTTAAAACACTCATTCATTGTCCCACCTTTCCTAAGTACTTTCATCAGTGTAAGAGATGTAATATATTTCATTTTGTTTAATTACATATTTTGTTTCTATGGCAACTAGACAGTATCTAATTCATTTCTGTTCCTTCCTAAGCCTTTACATAGCAATTTTCTTTCACGATACAGTGGCAAAAGATAATCCTTCTTTAGAACTCCAAGTACTATCTGTTCTTTCCAATATCCCTTAATTAGTATGCATTAGGATTAAAACGAACTGTAGCTGTGCTACAACTAAAAGAAACCGTGTAAAAAATAATCTAACCGGATCTAGACAGAAAATTCTAAAACTACCATTAAGTAACTTCAGCATAAATTTACTGCCACCTGCAGGCTTTAACCATCATGAGCCTCCAGAGCATGGGAGCAGGGGTACCCCCACCACACACCCCATGGCCATGGAGGGAAAAAAAATTTAATGTTCCTGCTTGGGCCAGCTGATTCAGATTGATTTATTTATAGGAACAGCAGGAGCCACTAATGTTGTCCTGTTTAACGAAATAATGCCACGTATCAATTTCTGTTGCCCTATTCTAGCTTGCTTCTATTCATGAAGACAGTGGTGATGTCTGAAGATTTTCCTACAGAATTGCCATGCTAATAAAGGATATAAGTTCTGCTGCAGCTAGCCACCTCCTAAACCCTGTGCTTCATGTATTTTTCTATTTTACAAAGAAATTATACTGTTTAAAAACGTAAGCTAGGTATTTTTTAAAATCTAGCAAGTCACATAGCACAGTAAAAATCATGTCTGTAGTTAAAACATCTGAAAACACTGTTCTAGGAAAGCTTGGAGATTATTGCGTTACTAAATTGCCTGATTCGTATACACTTATATTGCTTCATACAGACAAACTATACCAAAAGAGTAACACTGACACTTGTGAGGCTTGCAAATACCAAACAAAGTTTACCTGCAAAGACTTTATGGACCCATTACCATGTGAAACAATCCTTAATTACAAAATCATCCAGTATTTTTTCCCCATCAGAAATTATCTTAGTTGGTGCCCAGGGTAACTAGGGCTAAATCCCCCATTTTACCAATAATTTTTAAATGCTGGTATTTGACACACATTTCATCCCTTCATTTATTCTGTTTACCACTCCAGTCTTTATACTGCAGTAGGTATTTCTTTCAATATTGCGTTCAGCACTGCACCTAATCTCAAATCCTCTGCCTGCTAGCAAATCTCTCTGCTCACTTTCAGCATTTACACTCTTCATGCAGCATCTGAGAAAGTTAAATTTCTAGAAGTGAGGTCCACAGGAGCACCAGTACACTTAAACAGGAGTCAGCTCAACACATCACCTTTCAGTTTTTCAGGCTGGTAGCTTCAGGAAAAAAAAACAGAACTGAGTCTTAAATGTTGGAAGTCACATCTGATCCACCAAGACCAGATTTTCCATACAGAGAACCAAAAGCATACATAATGCCATTCAAATACATTTAGGCTGGCACTTCCAGGAAGTATCAGGCTTACTGAATACATGCTGTGCTTTGGATTAAATTGTAGACTGCAAATCCCATGCTGAGGTACTGCAGATGTACCACGCAGCTGACTTACACATATGCTTCAGAAACACTAAAGCATTTCCAGACACCAATCAAGTATCAACAGCACTACCTGGAAGTTCACATCACCCAGACCACCCTGTTAGAACTCTGAGGTACCTCAGGCACCACAGGTAAAATATTGGTAACCTGGTCTTAATTCCAACAGTAACCATGCCCCTGCCTAAGAAAAGTGTAGTAAAAAACTTTCTTAGGAATGGTCATGTGCCCTTAGAGCAGAGATTACTTTGTCACCTGAAGAAAGCATGGCCCACTCAGCTATCACAAGGAACAGTGAAAGGCTCCAACAAATTTGTTATCATAGAATCACAGAACGGTTTGGGTTGGAAGGGGACTTAGAGATCATCTAAGCTCCATCCCCTCTGCCACGGGCAGGGCTACCTTCCACCAGACCAGGTTGCTCAAAGCCTCATACAGATAAAAGCACTGAAGATTTTAGCTATTTAAATGCAGGGTCTATTGGATATATGCTTTCTCCCTACCACTTCTCCTTGTCCTCTAAATAAGGGCAAAAGGAAGCAGTTCTTTCCATAGTAATAACTGAAGAATTTCTCCAGGAGATGGAAAACTGTATTAGTATTTCCCTCTTTTGATAAAAGCCAAAACCTTTATTTTTTCCCTTCCATTTCAAACAAACAAATGAAAAACTAAAACCAAACAAAAACCTCACTCAGAACAAATTGAACCTATTGGTGGAAGACAGCACAGGTTTTAAAAATGAGTGAAAATTTTACTATTTAATCATCTCTTACCACTTGATGGAGGTAGTGAGCTAGTCATGAAGATTTTAGCATGAAAAAGTGCCAAAAGCCAAGTGCATTTGGAAAGTTTAAGAGATACTTATTACAAGATACCTAAGGTAAATTCCACATTATATTTATGCATTGCATTGTCAGGTTAAATCAACCACATTTCAACTAAATATACCACATCCTTCACTGGGGGAAAGATGAACAGAGCAGCTTGCTTTGTGTGTTTGGCGAAAGCATCTCCTCTGAAACATACCTATTGATGCAGAAGCCTTTCTACACACGTACAGAAAGTTATTTTTGTCACTCAGTGCCTCCTACTCTTCACTTCCTTCCCTTTTCACATACTGTATCTCACAGAATAAATCACATACAAAACATCTTTTTCCTTTCAGCACTTTACAGATCTTAATCCTATTTGTAGACTAAAGTAATGCTAGCAAAGCTTGAAAAGCCTTAATGTAGTGGTGTAAAAGATAAAACAGATGGACAACAGGTTAACAATGTCTATACTTCAAAAGGCACCTCTTATATTTTATGTTGGCGCAAGCAAACCATTAACTGCTCAAATACTAAAAAAATATATAGCATGTACAAATACGATTTGCCTAAGTATGAAACTATTAACCAATTATAAACATACACCAACATTACAGCTTTCCCATCACATACACAAAAGTATGTAATACGTAAAAAGGAAAGTCATAGCTCATTTTCTTGTACTTTTCGAAAAGAAACAAGTAGATCCCAGCTGTTGTTGATCAATAATCCATACTGCTATGATTATTACCTGTCATGTTCACATGAATGATGTTTATTCTGAATTAAGAAGCCACACTTATCAATGTCAGTCCAAACCACAGGGCTATACAAAGCAAAGTTCTGCTTTGTACAAGGACATCAGATTAGAAACAGCTGTAGAAATAATCTATTGCAGCTAGAGATGCAGAATTCAGTAGAGGAAAGGGGTGAATCACAAAAACAATTTGAGGTGCCCAGTATGGCCTAAATATAAATGATTTCAAACACATCAACAGATAGCTAAGAGGTTCTTAACAGTGCTTACATTTAATTTATAAACAGCTCAGAATAAAGTTTCCATAAAATATTTTTTAAAGATTGCAAAACCACTCTATATATACAAACTATCAAAATTCAAAAGAGAAATGTGCAATTCAAAGTCTTTAAAAAGCTTTAGGCCTTCTGAAGATTTAAAAATATTTCCCTTTAGCATTTGGTATATCAGCAATTTCAACAAGACTAGAAAATCAAAGAGCAAAACAACATACCACTACCACAGATCTTTTATTTATATACTAAGTTTAAAAATGCAAATATTTTATTACAAAAATTTTATCAAACAACTGTATACATACAGTTCATATTGTTAAAAGCCAACATATTAATTGATACTTTATGTACATTTGATTAACATCATACAATCATAGAAAAGCATCACTCAGCAGAAACTGATTTGGCATTTGGAAAGCAGTTACCACCCTGCACTAGAAGAGACAATTCATTTATATGTTACAATAAAAATTCTCATTTGCTGTGATCATTTAAAGCAAATGGAAGCTTTCTTTCTCCAAGAAGAATCATTGTAAGTGGAGATTAAAGTGCACATAACCAACGCATTAATAATTCTTCAACAATCCCATCTATCATTCTAGATGCTTGAAGCACATCACAGTAACATCAAGGATTTAGGACTTCTCTCTGTGGTTTAAAGAGTAAGACTTTGAATGAAGTTCAGCTTCCTAAGCTGGTGCACAGTAAGATGTAATGGAGTACAAAAACTTAGGAAACAGAGTTTGGTGAAAAAGTCAGTGTAAATTCTCCCAGATATATGATCTCTGGGGAAATCTTTCCTTTAGAAAAAAAGATCCATTTTATTTCATACAACTGTGGACCAAACATGCAGACCATGCAACATCATTTACATACCCATCCCCGCAGTCGTTCTTTGTGGGCTACACTAACACAGGCTGGAGCAACACTGTCTACCTTATGCATAAATTTTGCTGGCAATCAAGAAAGAAAAGTCGCCAATGATTTGTTACTATAGAATAGGGTCCAACACTAGAAAAGTGCTCTTCAAAAAACATAGCTCAAAATATTGGCTTTGTCTCATTACAAGCAATATAGTAAACCATACAAAACATAACACAGTCAGTACTAGCAGAACTGTTGAGGACAATAATTTTAATAAATCGGTCCACTTTGGATAAAAGAATGCTTATGCATGTTACAATCTATTCAAAAGCAACAGTTGAGCAAGCTAAATTTACATCCACAAGAGAAGCATAACACGGTAACTGAAAACAAAGTGAGCTGCTGGTAATTATGGTTATTTTTTTCACACCAACTGGTCGCCAATGGAAAAAAAAAAAAAGATTGGTTTTTTTTCATTTTACAAATACGAGAAGTTCTGAAGGGTTACACTTGAAGAGCATACTTCATATCTGAGGCACTGGACCCAATTTAGAGGCAAAATGTCTGTCAACATGATTTACCCTCCTCAGGTTTCTGAGGGCCGTTCATATGAAGTTTACATACAGCACAACCAATACACATTAGATACTGTTGTAAATGTATAAGGAATACAAAACACTATTAAATACAACTTTCACCCCATGGCACATCAAGCATGGCAATACCACTTGTTTCATATCCAGTTAGCAATGGTCAGTTGTGGTTATGCTTTATTGAATATTTTCCTTTCTGTAGCTGAGAAATATACAGCTTGGACTTGCTTCCATCCGGTCTTTTAAACCAAACTTCATCATGGTTAATTGTTGTAATTATGGCACTACAGAAAATGAGGGAAGAAAGGTCGGGGAAGAAAAACAAGAAGAATTTAGGAACCTTATAAGCCAAGAATAACCTCCTAACTCCTAACTGTAATTCTACACAGTAAACAAAAATTTGCATTAGTTGTAAATGTTAGGCCCAAGAGATACTGACTCCACTGTAAGTGTAGTTTTAACAGAATTCTTTGGCAATTGCAAGTGTCTTTAGTGAAGGTAGTTAATGTTTCAGCCATCTATGTATTTTATTTTCTTATGAGAAAACCCTTAATGTGTACAAATACTTTAAAAGAACAATAGTCACACATAGAAAACACAACTACCCATGGAAAAAACCCCATACCTGAAATTATGCTGAATGTGAAGTATTTAGAAAAAAGTTATACAGCCTGAAGCCACAATTTAAAGCACAAAATGTATTCAACTGTTAATCATTATACCAAGACTATAAGAAATAAAGTCAAAGCTGATTTAGTGAATCACTGTTATGTGAGCTCCACCTTCATGCTCCTTGTGGAAACCTTTTATACAAATAGTGAACAAAAGTCCCTCCTCATACCCCCTAGAAGAAAAAGTAATTTCAAGCACAGATCGACATAGACAAAAAGACACAAACCCAGAGGTTAAAACAGTTAATAAAGATCTTTCACACACTGATGGTGACAAAATTCCCTCTAAGAAACTTTTCAGCCTTAGAAGTTGCCTGTTAAGCATCAGCTTTTGGCTGACACTAAAATCTTTATTTGGCCCAGGTCAACTGTTATGTTCTGCTAAACTCATTCAGATTTTTTTGAATTTCAGACAGAATCTATAGTTTACTAAAATACCTTCCTGTTTTGGCCCTCCACAAACACCAAAATCACTGAAATTTGTTCTCCTTCACCATACATATGGTGAAAGAAACAGCCAGTTCTACAGGAAACTACTGCTACATGAAATTAAAGTCAATTTTCCTAGGTAGATGCGCATATTTAATCAACACTGGGTTTAGATTGATTTGCCCCATTCAGTAAAAGGTAAGATACACACTTAAATTTAAATACACTCAGACTTTCAGAAGTTATAGATATTATCCTTACAGAGAAAATACCTTATACACCTTAAACATTCAATGAAATTTGCACTTTAATATTTACTCTGTTCCCAGGTAGAACCTTGGTTAAAAGAAGGAAATACCGCTAAGGAGTTCCAACTCTTTTCTTTCACAGGACTGATCAACTGAAAACAAAGTTTATCTTCAACGGTATAAAATGTTCTTCTATAATTAAGTATTTTTGGGTGGGGCAACAGATCAAATTCTCAAAGCAACAGACTAACCAAAATACTAAAAAAAAAAATTACTCAAAGGCTATTCAGAAACTAGGAAGAGCTTAAATTTTTTGTGAGATCCTAACATGACAGATCTTCAGTGAATTCTAACCTTTACTAGCCTCTCTCACAAGTCCAGCACTCAACCTTCTTTGGGAATGCCTGTCTTCCAAGGTGAACTCGTAAATGTTACTGAGTTGGCAGTATTTCCAAATAGGCCTTATTCTTCAATGCCATCATCCTAGCTATTGCTTAACATGAATGTAGAGAGCTGCATAAACTAAATAATCTTTACCTTGTAGGACATTCATCTTTCTTATCAATGCATATCGTCTGTCCACGTCCATACCACTCTCCATCATAATAGAGTCTTCCTTCTTCAGATCTAGCACTATGTAGATGCTTTTCTAATTTGACAGGTGCTAAAATGATTAATAAAAGTTATTTAATATTGACTTCACATAAATCACTTAGATATTTAAATACACTTTCATCAAATGATTCACACAGAATACACTTTTTTTCCAAAAGTAGCCTGTCTCTTAATAATTCCATGAAAATGGAAGCAAGATAACTTTTTATTTCCAGTCAGATAAATTAAAAGTTATATCAATACAATCTGCCTAGATGCAGTTTGCACCACTGCACACAGCACATTCTGTCTTATGAAAGCAGACAATGTTTACTTACGTTCTGGCTTTACTCTGTGTGGCCCCAGTGTAGCCATTGCCTTGAAACACAAAAGAAAATTAAGTCAGTCAAGAAAGCATAGTCTTTTTTTCTTAACTGCCAGCTTTAATTGTGAAGTTACACACAGTGTAGCTCAGGATACTTGCTTTTACATGCAAAAACCACAATGAGAAGAAATCTAAAAGAAAAAGTGTTTTCAATGGTCACTCAGTAACTAGATAAAAAAGCATTTTGAGGGTGAAAAAAATCACCTTTCTTAGTAAGTTTTGAATTCACAACTCTGAAGGTTTTCTAAATTAAATCCTCAAAATTGCAGTTATGCAATTCTGTCAAGAAAACACAAAATTGTATTAACTCATTCTGAAAAACTAAACGCTCTATGAACAATCTATTCTTTTTATACATTATAAGCTCATAAATGTTCCTTCAAGCAAAGTCCAGATGACATGTGATATTAGAGTAGACTTGAAAAAAGAAGCACTCGAGTTTTTTCAGGTTCATTTGTTTGTTTTCTGAGTTTTTTCTTTTATTATTGACAGAAAAATCATGCAAAACTATAGAAAATACTCAAGGGAAAGATATGTTGTGTCTTTTCCTCCGATGTGATGAAAGAGAAAAGTCAGAGAAGTTCACACATAGAAGTCACATTTTACTTCTTGTTTAGGAAATCCATACAAAAAAAAAAAAAAAGGATGGAAACTGACTCAAAGATATTTCTCACCAAATTTCTGAATTCATCTAGTTTGCTATTCCATAGGTTAGGAAGCACTAGGGCACTAGGGGAATCTTTCTGACTGTAAGTGCAAGGCAAGGAATTACACCAAATTCTTTCAACAGTCTTACAAAGATCTGAAAAAAGCATTATGCAACTAAAAGCTGGATTTATTTCTATAAATACATCAACTCATTACACAAATTTCTCTTCCTGTTAACCATGACACTTGTCATCTGGGAAAAACACAGCTTCTTACTTTATATAAAAAAAGGCATAAGGAGAGGTCAAAGCATAGAACTCTTCATAGAATAAAAGAAATTACTTTGTGAAAACATACCATGTGATATGTATTTTTATACAAAAATCTTCATTTTAAGCAAAATCCTATCAGACTGTCCTATCATAGTTTCTACTTAATTATATTAGACTATGAGAAAGCAGATGCACTCGACAGAGGCTTTAGGCTCACTTTTTCATGGAAAATTACAGACTTTCCATTTTAGAGATAACCTCTTACACCACTTTATTGGATTCCTCTGCATGACTTGGGTAGAATTAGAAAAAGTACCAATAACATAGCTTGAACAGAAAGAATTAGTTGACTGCTGAAGAAATAAAACTCTATTTAGTGTTTTGATTGTGTGAGAAACACAGTTATATATTTTTAAGTAGCAAAAGAGCCAGACACAAACCCAAACTAAACCCACAGCCACCAGCACTCATCCTTTCATCTTACCTTCCTTATTGTTGTCCAGTCTTCAAGTATATCAAGGTCTTGTAACATATAAACTATATAGGGGCGTGGAAAAGTTAGGGAAAACTCTTTTAAACAGAAATAATTAAATTACTCTAATGTTTGTAGAAAGATATTAATAGCTCTGTTCTTCCAATCTTTCACACAAAGAATACCTACATGAAATAAAAGCTCACATAAACACATGCATCTTTGAACTATGGAACCTAGAAGTACACTTTAAAAATTATTAAAAGAGTTAAGTAATAGAATGTAGACTTTCAGACTACTGGAGTTCAACATGAGGATAAGATACACAATTGAGATACAGCCATTTCATCCCTAACAGTTCAAAAAAATCATTCTTATTTGAAATAATTCAAGTTACAAATAAAATTCACTGAAATTTCAATGTACCACTGCAAATCAGCACCTACACTAGTATCACTTTTAATAAAATAATTATTTTTACAGCATTCTGCATCTTTGAGAGAAAAGTATAGTCAGCACCACATTTAAGAATATCAAGTATCCAAAAAACCAGGAAAGGCAAAAGCCGCTTCCTTAATCCATCAACTGCAAAGTAAAACAGCATGTATTAGAACCTCAAAACAAAATTCCATATAGCACAGTTATTCCTTTACAACGGTCTTCACTTTTTACTTTGTTTCACCCTATTTCATCTCTGAAAAACAAGTTTATAAAAAAGGTGCTGTGGATGTTCTAGGTATCTGCTTTACACAAATCTGTACAAACTGACAAGATCACAATTATTTAGAAACTATAAACAAAACCAGGAAATTAATTTACTTCACAACTTCAGCTTTATGAACTGCCTGAAATTGCTGGGATTTTAGACTTAATACTATGTTAGTATTTTTGGTTTGTAATACATTCTAAGACGACAAGGTAGCCCATAGTTCACAGAATCCAATGCTATTTATACAGACATCCTGAAGACAATGACGACCAAGAGCCAAAGAAAATACACTTTCACACGACCTGGCATCAAAATTGCTAAAGGAATTCAGAAACTAATGAAACCACTTGTAACTGTTGATTAACACCACTTGTAACTGTTGATTAATACCACTTGGCTTTTAAGCACTAGTTAAAAAACATCTCTACTAACCTCAATTTATGACATATCCTAATGGAAGAACAGTCATTATTAGGACAAATCATCCATCCGGGATGTGCTCCAGTAAATCACCCGTGTTGAAGGAGAGTGTCCCAGTGATGAGACATTTTTCAAAAACTTCTTCCTTGTCACCTTCTCCTAACATTAAAAAACGGTTTGAAAGGAGCAGGATTTTTTTGCAGCAGCTTAACAATAAAAAAATGGTCTTTATACCATATAAAGTCAATACTTGGGAGTTGGTCTGTTTTAGACAGTCTCCATGATTCTGGACGTGAGTCAACAGTGTGCACTTACAGTCCAGACAGCCAACTTGATTCTGGGCTCCATCAAAAGAGGAGTGGCCAGAATGTCAAGGGAGGGGATTTTCCCCTTCTACTATGTTCTTGTGAGACTGCACCTGGAGTGCTGCAAACAGCTCTGGAATTCTCAGCACAACAAGGATGTGACCTGTTGCAGCAGGTTCAGAGGAGTCCATGAAAATGACCAGGGGGCTGAAACACCTCTCCTGTGACGACAGACTGACAGAGTTGAGATTGTTCAACGTGGAGAAGAGAAGGCTCTAGGGAAACCTCATTGTAGGCTTCCAAGTACCTAGTGGGGGCTTATAAAAAAGAGGGAGAGCAACTCTTTATATGGGCAGATAGTGATAAGACAAGGGAAACAGTTTTAAACTAAACGAGTAGAGATTTAGGTTAGATGTCAGGAAGAAATTCTTCACTCAGAGGGTTGTTAGGCACTGCAATAGGTTGCCCAGAGAAATTGTGGATGCCCCATCCTTGAATGTGTTCAAAGTCTGGTTGGATGGGCTTTGATCAATTTGACTAGTGGAAGGTGTCCTTGCCTATGGCATGGATGCTGGAAGTACATGATCCAGTCCAACCCAAGCCATTCTATTATATGATTCTATGATTCTGGCAACTTCTAAGCCTCAACATCTCTAGCCTATAAAAATGTTAAGCAGGGGGTAGGAGCAGAGAGAACACTCATTTTGCAAAGATATCTCCTTCTTTCTCTGGAGAAAGACGTCTCTTAGATGTTACATGTTAAAAACTTTCAGCTGCGCTGCATGCTGTCAAGCAGCAAAAAGCCATCAATGCAAAATTCTTCAATACTATATTCACTCTACAGGAACTCAAAACCACCCTCCTTGCCAACCATCTCAATTCTTTGAATTTTAAACTCTTAATCAAAGAAGGTTCTCCAGAGTATGGAATTGTTAATAAGTAATACATTGTGGTAAAGATGATCCAGTATGAGAAGCAAAGCTGTATAGAAGTTACTCAAGTCAGGTTGTACTTTGCAAACATAATGCCTAACTTGTTTCTTCCTTTGCTTCGTAGCTCTATGTTTTTAAGAGTTAGAAAAATCAACTTTTAGAAACATTCTCTACATAAAACTAGTAGCTAAATAAGAAAATCTTCATTTCAATTTTATAATGGGATGTGTCAATATGGTTACTCTAATCTGAATAACATCTGCCATCTAAAAATCAGTTTTGATAATTCATTATCACTTCAATATGTTATTAATGACATATGTAATAAAAGGAGCTATAAAACTGCAAACACTACTAGAAACAACAATGATTTCAGCAAAAGGATATCTGATACAACAACAGGTTTCTTCTTATCTGGACTAAACGGATCCTTCCTTTTCTTCCTGGACTGGAGCTCATCATTCCATAATTCTGAAAAGATATAGTAAGAGTATGCTATTAATCAGAAACATTTACATGTTTAGCTCTTTTTACAGCAGAAAACTTTGTCCAAAATTGAAAAATAACACATTTTCTGGTGAGATACTGTTTCTGAACAGAATGAAGATGTTAGGTGATTATGTAGGCATAAATTAATATTCTCAAAACACACAAGGGATACTGACAATTACTAAACTAAAGTTTAATTTAAGTTCTGCCAAAGGTCTACAGCCCAATAGCATTCTAATGGATAACCTGAAATTCACCAGACATACTATATGACTAATCAGTAGCCACTAGAAGATTAAAAACAAACAAACAAAAATCCCCAAACTGGGAATTTCCATCCACCTGAGGTAATGTCAATGCTATGTCTGTCTTCTTCAAGTCTTCTAATCTTCTCTTCTAGTTCACTTTGTACAGTATCATACAACAGAAGCTTCTCACTCTAAAAAGCAAGATTACACATTTTTACTTTACTAAGTTCTATCATCTAAATATATATGACAATTTAAAGCATTTGTGGTAAGAGGCAGCAGAAGGTTAGGAGTAGCTTTAGGGGAAAATATGACATTTCTCTCTATTCACTTCCTTAGAGTGAGATCCTATCTCCTTAATGATAGCACACTCACTTAGCATAAATGAAAATATAGTTACATATTTATCAAATATCAATACCAAGAATAATTAAGTATATAAGGGCATGGAGCTAGCTCTCCAGAATAACTGTTCACATTTTGATACAGTATTTTCCTTCTGGACAGCAAAGATTTATTCACAGTGAGTAACTGTGAAGTAGTGACCTCTATGCCACCTTTCATTACAAAATTATTCATTACAAATCACAGAAGCTAATGTTTCCTTGAAAAGCTTTTAATTAAGCTGCCTCCTATATTAACCAGTCCATTTATGGAGAATTATCTACTCCCAGAATATCTATAATTGCCTGTTTTCATACATCTGAAAAATACCACAGCAGAATTTTGAGCCCATAACATAATCTGGACAGCTGTGAAAGCAAAATTGTCTACCTTAAAGCTGTGAAAAACATTTCTAAAGCACTGCTTTTAAAAAGTTAGTTAGTTGGTCCTTTGAAAAGGCCATCTGTCATCCAAATAGATAACTTACTGCCTGCCATGTTGGATGTATTGTTAGCGCTTTGTATATAAAAACATGTACAAAACCACACTCTGATATGAACTTTCTACAGTGTTTTGTGTGATCTACACTCTCTTCCATCTCTTTCAGAATAAAAAACACAACTTCGTGACAAATTGCTCTCATTACAGTCCACCACACAGGACTGATACTAAAATTACACAATAGCTATATAGATCAGTTACTCTTTTAATGGCAGCATCAAAAAACCCACTAAATTCTCTAAAACAGTTACTTGGATTTAAGCTGAATTCCAAGCCTCAAGGAAATAATTTTACTGCTCTTTCATAAGCTTGCACAGTTCCAAATGTGAATGATGAGGAAATACAGCTGATTGTTACATTTTAACATTCTTTTTCATTGAGCAATGTCTTTAACAATTCTGGAAAACAGAGACCTTAGACTTAACCACTGAAAAAACAGCATAAGCAGCACAAGTCATGGCATTTAGCCATTTGCTACCACATCTCTGTCAGAAGCTGCAGTTTCCTACAGCCAAATGAGCAGATGTCTGCACCTCAACTGTTCCTGCCCACAGCACAGAAATAAAAACTTACCTTTACCAATGTTCAAGCTAGTATGTTGGAGTGAAGCAAAACAGTTGAGGAATACACAAAGAATCCTGTTCTACTACACAACTGTCATGTCTACCATGCCCTTCAAGTTAAAAGGTATTCAAATTGTAAAGACTTCCTTTCATATATTTTTTAATGCTAATTTAAAAAAAAAAAAATTCCCAGGGGAATTTATGAGGTAGAAGTCTCTTTGCATACATCTTAAGTGCCAAAAGAGTATTATATGTTCTGAGACAATTTAAAAATTCCATTTTAAAATTAAACAGTGTTCATGTTTAGACATGTGTTCTGCTTCAAGTACTTGGTGATAAATAAGGTGTGAAAAGCTATTGCAGGCACCAGAAGCATTTTTGCTGAATAGTTATATTCTAGTGGAACAGTGATTCTACAAGCAGCATTGTTGGCTTAAAAGAGCTTTTACCCCCAAGAGATCCTTATTGGATGGTGAACATGTGAATTCTGAAGGTTTCACAGTAAACATAATAGGAAAACAATGGACAAGGACCACCTTAGAGAGCAATAACACAAAGCCAAAGCAAATCATTCAATCACAGATGAGAAACCCTGCAAGTCTTACCGAATTCTGTCCAACCCCAGGAGTACTCACAGAAGCAAAGACAGTGAGTAATGAGTAATCCTTCATTATACCCAATTCTTTCCCAAGGCACCAAGAAAAATGGAATGCTTTTTAAAAGTGAACATGCCCATTCTTGCTTTATTGGTACAGCGGGAACCAGAGCGTTCAGGAACATGGTGAACCACTCAGAAGAAAACACCTTTAAGCAACTGTAAGGGGGGCTGAGAAGTATTCTGATGAAAACCTGAAGATCTAAGCAGCTATGTACAGCACTGGACATACACGTACTTGAGTGTTTAGACTACAGTATCTAGTATTTTGATGCTTAAACAGGAATGTTTATGTTGAATGAGTTCTTGTAAACGCTTTGGAAACTACAAGTATATCACTAGTTGTTCAATGCATCCCAAAAAGACTTTTTTGGTTTCATTATTAAAATATACAGTGTTTTTTGCTAAAATTATGTCAGATATTTTAGTTACTTCCTTAGTAAGCTTTTTTATTACAAAGGTAAAAAAATAATGTGGGAATCTATTAATAAGAACCAGATAATGAAAAATAAGAAGCCCTAACTATATATATATGAAAAGCCAAACTAATAAAAAGCTCTTCAACATCTTCATAAATGACTTGGATGCAGGACTGGAAGGAATACTAAGCAAGTTTACAGATGACACAAAACTGGGAGGAGCTATTGACTCCCTCAAAGGCAGGGAGGCCCTGCAGAGAGACCTTGACAAATTAGAGAGATGGGCAATCACCAACCATATGAAGTTTAGCAAGGGCAAGTGCCAGATTCTATACTTGGGATGGGGCAGCCCTGGTTGTGTGTATAGACTAGGAAATGAGAGGCTGAAGAGCAGCACTGCAGAAAGGGAGCTGGGGGGCCTGGTTAATGGCAAGTTGAATATGAGCCAGCAGTGCCCTGGCAGCCAGGAGGGCCAACTGTGTCCTGGAGAACATCAGGTAGAGCATCATCAGCTGGTCAAAGGAAGGGACAGTCCCACTCTGCTCTGCACTAACAGGGCCTCACCTTGAGTATCATGTGCAGTTTTGGGCACCCCAGCATAAAAAAGACATTAAGCTGTTAAAGAGTGTCCAAAGAAGGACAAAGAAAATGGTGAAGGGTCTGGACAGGAAGCCATATGAGGAGCAGCTGAGGTCACTTGGCTTGTCCAGTCTGGAGGAGACTGAGAAGAGACCTCACTGTGGTTCATCCTCCTGGGGGAAGAGGAGGGGCAGGTACTGATCTCCTCATTCTTGTGACCAGTGACAGGACTGGAGGAAACAGCACAAAACTGAGTCAGGGGAGATTTAGGCTGGATATCAGGAAAAGGTTTTTCATCCAGAGAGTGGTTGGGCACTGGAACAGGCTCCCCAGGGTAGTGGTCACAGCACCAAGACTGACAGAGTTCAAGAAGCATTTGGACAATGATCTCAGGCACATGGTGTGATTTTTGGGGTATCCTGTGCAGAGTCAGGAGGGTCCACTTCCTACTCAGAATATTCTATGATTCTAATTTTTAGATGTTTTGAATAACCTCTTACATGGACTTATGTATCACATGGCAATTGCATTCAAATAGCAAACAACTGCAATAATAAAAACCTGAAAAGCATGACAGACAATAAAGTTAGATAAAGTTAGCTATCAATGTGAAACAGTTGGCACAACCTCACAGTGCTGTCGAGAGGCTTGAATTTCACATTCATACTTGTTCTTCACAGATTCCAGACAAAGCTCTCTATAGATACCTGTAATCAGACAAATTATAGCAATATTACTTTCTTTAGCAAATATCCAATTTCAGAATTCCCTTTTAAGACTGCCTGCAAGTCCTAACAAAATGCACATAGTGAAAAATACAGATATATTAGGCACTTGCAGTGGCTGGCTGCTTTTTAAAGTAAAAATAAGAACAAGTAAACCCTTAATTCTGAATATCTGAGAAAAAAATAAATGCTATATTAACTCCTTCTCCGTCAGTCAACAAATTACACCAGTGGTCACACTAACTTTACAAAATACGTCTATTTCATAGTTCTTATCAAATAATCCTGGATATCATCAGTTTTCAAATTCAGGTACTAAATGGCCTCTTCTACTTTCTAATTAGAGGTTAAAATAATGTTTTGGGGTTTTAAAATGGCTAGAAAACTGAAGAAAAAGGTTTTATAAATTAATATTTGGAATAAGACTTCCTTTATAATGCATTACCTTAATAAATTAAATCAATTAACAATTCTTAGAAATCATCCCTTTCTAATACAAAGCATACCACTTCTAAGTATTAGGAGCATTTCCTACACATTTCCGAAAATGTGTCTACTAAACAGACAGCTGAAAAAATCCTGAAGGGTATCTGAAATGTAGTATCTGGCAAGCATAGATAGAACTTGATGTAATACATTCAATGCATTCAACACACAATACTTAAGTGGTTTCAGATTACAAACTTGAGGACTTAAGTCTGTACACACACACTGGTGATATGCAACAAAAGAACTTCCAAAACCAACTTCCCTTAGAATTCAAATGACTATAAAAGAACACAGTACAAGAGGAACAATACTACCAGTAATTCCTCTGAAAAATAAACCACTAAATATTATGTTAATCATCTTTCTGCTCTGAAGTAATTTCTGATCTAGAATTCAAAATGTTCTTTTCTTACATTGCTATGTTATGCTGGATTTTTTTTTAAATATTTATGGCTGACTGGCATATTTAGGCCACTGTTCATTTGCCTGAAAATGAACACTATAATCATGAACAGTTCTGGAAGAAATAATTGTATTTCTGACTTGCTGAAATAGTTAAGATCCACATTTTGTATGAATAGTGCCTTAGAGAGCAGAATAAAACTCAAGTTTCTTTTCTACCACAGAAGCAATTATATCCAAAGTTTAGCTAAACATAGTTGAGTTTTGGGCTTTTTCACCCCCTTCTTTCCTCTCTCAGGTAACAGTAGGTCCTTAAAGGTTACTTGCTGGAGCTCAGTCCTGCTACTACCCACTTCTGTCAGGACTCTCAAATAGTAAGAGCAAATAAGCCTGTTCTGCAGTTTCTTGTTTTCTCCAGAATAATTTTATCAAGTGCATTCAGTTGGGGACAATAAGGAAAAAAAGTCCTGTTTTCTATTCTCACCCTCAAGAAAACTTTGCAGTTTTTATGCTAGGCTTTTTTTCACATTGGACATAGATCTTCAATGCTGCTGAACACCGACCAGGAGAATGCACACCCATACCCACCTACATGAAAGCACTGATGAATGACCACATTGAAAATCGAAAGCTTGGATTAAGGTTGCTTTTCTATCAAACCTTCTGCAAGTTCACCTGCAATTCTTCTGCAAAGTCCAAGTGGGATATTTAGGACTAGTCACGTAAATTTGGGTTAAGAAATTAAAACCAAGAAATTCTGGGTCAGCAGCTGAGGAAAAACATTACAGAGAAGAGCTGGAGGGAGAGGAAAAGCAATAGATAAAAAGATTTCAAATTCTCAAAGTACCAGTGAACACATACTGAGTAGCACTGAAACAGCACTGGTATTATGAAAAGTATAAGAAGGCCTGCCATTTTTCAGTTCACCTGAACCATGTTTCTGCTAAATTTCTTAGAAAAGACATGGGTATAACTTCCCTGGCTAGAGAGATCATGACTGCTTTCTGCTCTCTGACAGTCTGTCTTAGGTAACCCTTAGACAGCTGAATTACTCCTAAAGGACTCAAACTGTAACGTGAAGCAAATTTACAATAGGGAAGTACAGAACTGTGTCTTCCTATAATACCACCATTCCATATGATTATATGGTTGTATACCGGAAGACAACAATACTTCTTGCCTTCTTCTATGAGCACAGAAGCCTATCTAAACATTAGCTTTAATAACTAAAATTCAGTTTAGACAAAAGCTGCCAAGGACAAGGTTTTACTTCTTCCCTAGATGGAAAAGGAGGATGGGAGTAGAGGAGCAGAAGACACAGACTAGAAGAGCAGGAAATAAAAATTATTATCTAAGATGATCTGGCAAGCACTTTATGAGGTAGCACTTCATATCTCTTCAACAGTGACCATTGTGTAGACTTGAACCCAAATCTTCCGACTAACAAAAAGTATTAGTTCCTAACTCAGTAATTTTGTGCTTATTACCCAAAGACAGGCAGATAGTAAATGAAACGGTCATATTTTTAGTGTGATGTTATCAGGCAACTTATGCAATGAGGTAAGCAGCCTATTCATTCTTACTTGAAAACTACTTTACATTTAAAACTATGCCACAGTATTTCTAACTTTAAAACACACTCCTTTAGCAATTCTAAAGAGAAGAGAAGATTGACCTTAAATTGCATATCAGGTTCATACTTTGAAACAGCAATACTCAGCCTACCTGCCACCTTGGTTCTGATTTGCATATTTTCTTGTAAAGCTGCCAACGGTTCTAAATATTCAGGTGCTTTTCCAGCTATGACCTCTTGTAGTTTTGCATCCACTTGGCTTAATCTTTCTTTGTAAAGTCTTAAAAAAATAGAAATGAAAATATGTATTTTGTTAAAAGTATGTATTCATATGTATTTTATTTAGAAGAAAACACAAGTTGGGAGAAATACTTTTAAAGTCTCTACTCTTTTGTCATCTTTTTGTTGATGCTATGGAACACTGAAGCAAAGTGAAGATTTGTTAGCATTTGAATTTTCCAAGACATATTTTCTTTTTGAACAATATTATTCATGCCTATTAAGCCTTTCTGTAAAGTGAATGCAAACAATTAGAAGCGTAGAATGTCAAGATAAAATGAACTGTATCTCCATCTCTAAGGAAGAAGAAAAGAAAATTGCATGTCTGTTTACAGGATTAAGATGGAGTACCATGTGAATAAACATGGAAGAGGGCACACAAAAATGTGCTGCAGTACACAAGAACAAATTGGCTTATGTCATGAGAGAGAGTCATTTTGTGGATAGAAACAATCATTCAGTTTTGTGTTCATGTATTTGCTCCCACACTACCATAAACAAAGGAAAAAGAGATGCAAGCTCTTATTTCATGTCCTGTGAAAATCCACATACTGCATACTATCACAAATACCATAGGATGATTCTAACATTCCTGCCAAAAGGAAGTGTATCTAAAATATTTTTATCTGAAATTCAGTCCCTCTATAAAAGCTGATATTTACTGGTAGACAATGAAAAAACCTGCTTGCGCTTTCTTAGGATTTAATGTAATATCAATTACAAACATTCCAATCTCAATAAAGCTCCGCCTACTTTAACTGATAAACACTCTTCAATATAAGAATCAATATAACTAACTGTTCCTGTTACCATTTTTTACCTTGCACCCCACAATCAAAAGCTGTAAAATTAAAGCAAGCATGTACAAACTATGTAAGTGTCAAGAACAGATCAAATGTTATCTGTTTACACAGATATAACAGATGCCCTTGGGTCAGGGTTGCTGCTTTTTTACTTACTGAAAGTGTACAAGTTAAGTAATTAGTTAGACAAAATAAAGTTCATGTATACTGATACATCAAGACCTTCTTGAGAAATAACTGCCTGTTCACCTGACACCTGCTTGCTCATCATCTTACTTTGACTATTGCTAGGTTAGGTACACATGCTTCAGCTATGGAGTTGTCATCAGCGATCACTTCCCTCCCTCTTACCTGCAACGTGTTAAGAGTATGATCCATGCAATCTGTCCTGCAGCCAACTGACACAGCCTGCAGTGGATCAAACCCTTTTTTGATGGGCTCAGTCCTTGATGAGCATGCTAGGCATAGAGCTACAGCAGAATTATTTAGCTAGAACATAAGCCTGGGTGCAGAGTGCACCTGGGTCAGACACTAACATTTGATTACACAGCATCAAGTACCAGCTACATAAGAGCAAGCAGTTATGGACTGGGTACTGCAAGCACTTGGAACCATGCAGCAGTTGATGGACTGAAACTATTTATCCAGTACTTTCAGTGATTTACTTAAGATGGATAAATGCTACCAACCACTGTAAATTCTAATCTCATAGCATCCAAATTCAGTTTCTCTGGAAAGGATGAGGAGGCAGACCCAATCATTACTGTTGATTATGAATAAAAATCCCATAGCTTATCTATCTTTTCCTTCTTTCTCAACTTCATCAACTCCCTACTCACAGCTGCTTCTCCATATAATCCTTCTTCCATCATTCTTATGCTCCTTTTCTGGTAGTCTCACCATCACTGTTCTTCCAGCCCATACAAATACCTCTAATCTCTCAGCTAACCAATGGGTCTACACAATGCCTTTCTCCATATTCCACAGCCTTACCACTCCTCAAACACTCTACATAACCCCTAAACTCCCCAGAACACTTGTTTCCTTCCTCTCAAGACCACCCTCTTTCATATTCGCTCCTTAAAGGTCTGTTTCCACAAACTGTCTTCCATCATCCAAGCTGCCAAACAGATGGAAGAGTAGGGCTGAACTCAGAAGTTAACAATTTTCCAAATGCCAAACCAGTCAGTACTGACTGGCTCCAGTATTCATCAGTAGGCTCCATTTCCCAGGTTTCTCCATGCTCAGCCTGAAGAACAGCAGGACAAACAATTTTCTCTAGACACTGCAGCAAGGAATTTCTTGATAGGCAATTCTTTTCAAACCCTATTATTTACAGACCTCACAGTTTCCTGTTATGCAAAGCAGGTTGTATGTCTCAGTTATGTAGTAGATAGAAATATCTCACAATAAAAACAAGCACCTGAAGCATGATGACAACTGACTAGATTTTCAATTAAAGCATATGCCCAAGACTAGACCAGGTCTCCTCAAAGTTTCACTTGCCAGGTACCTTACAAAGTTAGTTGCCAAATTACCAACAATCTAAATTGGAACAGATGCATCTAGCTTCTCTGGGCACATGTGAAAACAAATTTAACTTTGCATACATTGCTGGAGGTTGTCCAAAGAAGGACAACGAAGCCAGTGAAGGGTCTGAAGCACAAGTCCCGTGAGCAGTGGCTGAGGGAGCTGCGGTTGTTTAGCTGGGAGAGGAGGCTCAAGAGAGACCTTACTGCTCTCTGCAACTAATCTGAAAGGAGGTTGTAGTGAGGTGGGGGTCAGTCTGTTCTCCCAGGTAACAGGAGACATGAATAGAGGAAATGATCTCAAATTGCACAAGGAGAGGTTTAGACTGGATATTAGACAAAATTTCTTCACTGAAAGGGTGATCAAGCATTGGAACAGCTTGTCCAGGAAAGTGGTGGAATCACTGTCTCTGAAAGTGTTCAGAAAAATGTGTAGATGTAGTGCTTAGAGACATTGTTTAGTAGCAGACTTGGCACTGTTAGGTCAACGGTGGGACTCTGATTTTCGAGGTCTCTTCCAATGTAAATGATTCTATGAAACAAACGACTAGCTGTAATACAAATGACAACTCTTTTGAATAACTATGGCTATTAATTTCATCTCTTTTACTTGGTAGGTTTTTACTATTTATATAGATATTATGCCAAACTACAGAGAGAGAGATAACAGTATTTTCATTTTATTTAGTACTTATATCTGGTTTGCAGTAATGACAAGAAATTGTCATTGATACAACTACAAAAACTACTGCAATATCCTGCAAAAAAACCCTCAACCAAACTAATTTCTTACTTAGCGAAGACAGTATTTAGGTCTGCTCCACATATGTAAAAGGATGAGAAAGATCCTGAGTAAATAAATAAATAAATAAAATCACAAACTTCCCTGAAATCACAATTCCTTGGTTCTGCTAAGGAGCTTAATGCAATAGACCCATGCCACCCCTTACTGGGGGAAAAAAAAAAAAAAGAAAAAAAAAATCATATAAATAGATAAAAGTATTCTAGAGCAACTGCCTGCAAATAATTTCAGAACTCCCAATCCTTATTCTTCTCCAAAAGTAGCATTTACATACATGAAAGAAATACCAGCTGCACACAATATTTTCATGGAATGGATCATTAAATGATGCACTTAAAGCATTAAAATACTTACTGGTCTTTAAGATCTGTAAATTGCTTTTCAAGATTGGACATTTCATCTAAACATTCCATTCTTCTTCTTTCACAGTCCTCATCATCCATTTCTAAGAAAAAAAAAAAATTTTGAACAATGTAATATATAACCAAATAAACTGGATATTTTGTTTCTAGTGAACATGAAAGGAGCCTGAATTATAGCCATGAGCATTTTATGTCTTATATTATTATTCTTGTATAGCAGAATATCACTTGTCATATAAGCTACAAAGTAAGAAACTTAAACCTAATTCTAGAATAAACCCCATGAACAGTACTTCTTCTTCCATAAAACAGGAAACAACAGCACTCTGAGACCTCAAGAGGTTAAATTTCATGACTGAAAAAAACCAAGCGCACATAAGAATGCATGAAACAGAACAACTAAATATTGTATATCACACCAGATGAAAGACACCATTAAGCATGATAAATTATTAGCCACTGCTGAAAATTCAAGTGTATCCTGAGATGATATAAACAAAAGCAAACCCTGGAATGCAAGCACAGTTCAACATTACATTTGTCATATAAAATTAAAGGTTTATTAAAATTCTTTAAAGAAAAAACAGTAGATGGTTTTGAAACAGGTTTCATCCTGTGCAATTTGAAGAGATTTTTGAAGTTGAAATATTAATATAAAAGTATCTGTAGTTCCTTTTAGTGACCACTTGAAATGACTGCATTTCTAACAAAACATTTCTTAACCTGAAAAGCCTCGAACTTTGCATGATTTTATGCAGCAACAGTAATTAACATTAAATTCTTTCCAGGGTTTTCGTTTTAATTTATATTCCTCATTTTCTTCCTTAATTTAGCTAGGGAAGCCAAAGTATAATAAATACACACCTTTTTGCCAAAACTTTTGTCACTGCCATTGAGACATTTGATGTTACTAAACATTCATTGTTACCTCCACTGCCTTTTCTAAGACTAGAAAACCAAGAAACTAAGCTACAAAACTCTTAACTCTTTCCCACCCTTCCCAGAAGAAAAAGGCTTTGTTAAACCATATTAAAAAGTCAGATTTGTGAAGCTGGTTTATAGCAGCAGTATCTGCCAGAATTAGGTCTCTACAGCTACGGTACCACCGACCCATTATCAGCCAGCAGAAGACATGCAGAAGGGATAGCCATGCACTCCCGAACTGGGGCTGAATTGGTGCAAAGAGATAAGGTGTTTGAGAAAAGATGTCCTAAGGAGGTTCTATCTATGTAAGCAGTTACTCTGGGAAAAAAAAAAAAAAAATCCTACTTCCTGACAGAAAGGCAAAGTAGGATCCTGAACCCAGCAGGGACAGCCTGGACTCAATCTTCTAGATCATAAACAACTCTGAGCTTTTTGTTTCTCCCTCATTCACATTTTTTTCCAATAAACATGTTTAACTGCTTTATGCTATCTTCTACACCAACTACAGAAAGCTGCATGCAAGTCTTCATTCTCATTGTTTTGCAAAAGGGTATGGCAATTTGTAAAGGTGATGAGGTGAAAGGAACAGCTTCAGGGCCACTAGCTACTTGGAAGGATCTGATTAATTCAGATGACTACTCAGACCTCTCAATGTATGAAGGTTTCTGCATTTAGCTTGTTTCTGAAATCATCACAAACTTTTAAGACTAAAAACTACAATAGCCCTCTCTACCTGGATATGAAAACGAGCATGCAGCAGAACAATACTGATTTGTATTACAGTGGCACCTATGAGTCCAAATTAAAGACCTACTGCAGTCTGTCATACAACAATTAGTACAATCAAAGAAGTGTGTACAAAGTTTTAAAGCATAATATAACCTGAAGTATTCGAAAGCAGAGCAACAACATTTAAACTTAAATACACTGGATGGGGAGGGTGGAGGAAGAGTGTATCAGGCTATTAAGACTATTTTACGTAAAATACTGTTCTCAAAAATAAGGCAGAACCAGAATCCCAGAATAACCTGGAAATTATATTAAAGAACAAAGGTTTATTTGGCTTTCTGACACAATACTAAAGCCAAAATTGATTTAGCAACTTTCAGCTTGGTCAGATTCAAGGAATGTGGCAATCATATTACTCAAAGACTAGTCTAAAGCATTTATGTGCTATAAAAAATAAAGCTTCTTTAAAACTTGAAGGCACCTTCCTGTGAAACTAAACAGCAACAAGCAGTGGGATACCAATAGTTTTCCCAGTTTATTCTCAAACGTGTTTCAGATGTGTACTGCTATGCTTTTTATTCTAGGTATGTTTTAGTACGCAATTCACTCATAAGCTTTTCTTAAATTAACATGGATTTTATTGTTTGTGTACGTTTAAAGGACTACAAAGCAAAGAAAACTGCTGGAACTGTAATCCTGGGTGAGGATCAGTGCGTAACCACTGCTGGAGCCAAAAGGGCCTGCATCTTACATTTTAAACTGGTGTTGCAAGGAAACTGTTCTGCATTGGCATCGGAGGGCACAGCTGACTCTCCTGTAGATACTGAAGTAACACATAGCTCTCTGCAGTCTCCCCTCAGCTACAAATATTCTCAAAACTCTGACTTTCTGCCAAGAAGCCAAAATTCTACCCATCATTCACATGAACATCAATTCACAAGCTAATTCACACTCAATCCTGTTTTATCTTTATTCTGTCTCCTGTAAGATTCATAAAATGATGAAGATTTTCAGAGTCCTAAAACATCTTTAATGGATATCATTTATGGAATTTCTCCCCCCTGGCCTTAAACAATATATAGACTAGGGAATATGCAGTGCTGAGAAAGTAAAAGGTTTTAGGATCAAATCTCTTGGTTTTCAACTTGAAAAGTTATGTCACTGGAGGTGGGATTGTTCATTTCATAATAAAATAATTGCTGACAAGGTCCATCCTGTCTCAACACCTCAGATTTTCCATATAGTTTCATATTGCACTGAGTATTTAGGGCACTTTTAAACACTTTCAAAATCACAGTTGCTTTTTTTCTACTATAGTCAAGCAGTCCAGTACAGTAATTAGGGCAACCTGGTTTAAAGACGAAAAACACACATACTTAAAATGTACTTAAAATGTAACAGCACCTAAAATAGCTTTTTTTAGTAAGCTGTGGACTATATGAAGTGCTTTAAAAAAGAGCCAGATTCTCCTCTGGGATGCTGAGCATAACTTGTGGCTTATTTTAACTAATCCCTAATATGGTATTCTAAATCCCCATCAATAAAAAAGCTGTACTACATACATAATGTCAAAAGGAACAGAATAGAAAGAGTGCCAGCTCTCACAGACAAGTCATGCTTCTTCTAACAGCACCTTTTGTATTCTCAGGTATCTACTGGAGGAAAAAAAAAAAAGGCTGAATGCAATTAAAGCAAATTGCAAATATAACAAAACAATATTACTGATTTCAGTTAAGACTTATTTCTTGCAGTGCTAATCATCTTATGTTCATAGGTGCAATATGCTTCCATAGAGTATATTAATATTTGTCAAGACACTAAGACAAGCATGTAATTTCCTGCAATCATCACATTTTAAGTACTCCCTTAAAAGCATTGCTCTGTGGAATGCAACAGAAATTATGTAGCTTCTTGTATTGTTTTAAAGAAATACAGCTTACATTCACTGAAACACAATTCCTCTTTCCTAATCCCAGAAGAAACCAAAAAAAGGACAAAACAACAGAAATATTTGCCTTCAATAAAAATCTGTGTCTTAGAGGACATGTAAACTTCAAAGTTTTCTTTAAAAATACCAAATAACAGAACTACAAATAGGAAAGTAGGCAAATTTTGACAGAAAGCAAACTTCAAAACTGGAAATAACAGAAATAATTCTTTCTTCATGACAGCCAGGAGCTGGGAGAGAAAAGGCTAATTTTACATATGTAACACCAAACTCACTTTCTCACACAGAAAGTTACATTTTCTCAGACATAAAGACTAGCTAGAATGAAAGATGAAGCAAGGGCATTCCCAGATGGCATCTAGCTTCAATACAGACTGGAAGGCTAAGATGGGCAAAGTAAGTAGTGGGTTTTGTTGCAGTGAGTTCACCCAGTTCATCTCAGGTCTTCACTGAGATGTTTTCACTAGCTACCTTTACAATGAATAAAGATATTTACAGTTTTTCTCATACCTTGGCATACAAAAGCCAAACAAGTAAGAAAGGGGATAGGAAGGCACAGAGTACCAGGAAGGGTTGGTAAGGATGAGAGCCAGGACAGTAGCAGTCAGCCACTGTTGATCCACACGGACATCACAGACCAGCAGTCTAACTTGTAAAAAGTGGTTCTAGCAGCAATATTTATCAGCTCAAAGACATGGAGGATGGAGAAATAGAAGGGGAAAAAGAAATAATAGAAAGCTATGTATAAACCATGGGCAGATTATCTGGATTTGTGGATTAACAAAGGCCTCTACTGGGGGATCAACTCTGGTGCAGGGTGAGAATTAACTCAGATCAAGGTGTCAGGCAATGACTACACTCTCTCCCAGTACTGCAGCTATACCTTCTCAGCACTAGACAGGTCTTCGCTGTGCTTATGAAGAGTGAGCTTGGCTGTATCTGTACCGTACCTGTGGGGCTTCAGCACCTTGCTAGCCCATGTGCAGGCAGACAAGGACAAGCTCCATGTGTCCACACAGTATCACCACAGCAGAGCTTTCCCTGAACTCCACCAGTCAGTGTGAATATAAAAGCCACAGAATTCAACTTTCAAAATCTCCCAGATCTTTTAACATTAAAAATTAAGAAATAACTGTACATTGAAGACTTTAGCACACAAATACATGACTCACAAGACTAACAGATATAAAAATACAATTTCACAGCTGCCTAATTTGTCTAGTTTATGGTATCCCACTTCTTCCAGAGTGTCAAGGCCAGCACTCAGGCCACAAGTCAATATGCTAGTACAGGCATGGGACAGTTTTAGAGGCAGACCAGTCTAAATCACTTCAGCTGCCAGAAACACATGTCAGAACCAGGACTGGTCCTGGCCCATGTCAGGACTTCTCTCAGTTCACCAACTCTGGCCAACTTCCTTTCCATCTAGTCTTGCATTTCATCACTAGTCCAATAAGGCACCACAAACTTCTACTGGTAATCACCTGGAAAGATGTGTCAAGATCAAAGACAGAAAGAAGCAGTTACAAAGCAAGTTTAAACAGATAACCTTCTTATAACACACCGTAAATTGAGCACAGAAAAGTAGTTCTTTTAAAGCTGGATTACACTTACTAATGTAATTCCAAACCTACAGTGGAGTGGAAACTATGGAAAAAGGAAACGACCTTCAACAGAGCAGAGACTGAAATGTTTTGCAAAGGAGGCCAGTGGTAGACAGGGCTTCCAATATCCCCTCCAAGATGGGTCTCAAAACACCTAATTGAAATTCACCGATTTTCACACGAAGCAATACATACGTATATACATGTACACGTGTGCGTGCACGCACACGTACGCATGTATGTATGTATGTATGCCGAGCCTTTAAGCGCAGAGCCCAGCAGGGACGCCCCTCCGCGGGCACACTCCCAAGCCCCGCGGGGCACAGCCCACGGCACTTCCATGGAGCGGAGCAAAGCGGAGCAGCGCGGCCCGGCCCGCCCGTGCGGGGCGCCAGCCGGGTACGGAGCGGGCGGCCCGGGGAGGAGCGGCGCGGCAGAGGCAGAGGCAGAGGCAGGGGCCGGGCCGGGCCGGAGAGGCGGGGTCACGGCAGAGGAGGGCACCGGCAGCCACCGGCGCCGGGGGCGGGACCGCTGTGTCCCCGGGGCAGCCCCGGGCGCCGAGGGAACT